>BJFM01000007.1:85926-102141 GCA_016586285.1 Arothron firmamentum
CCCCCCCACCACCACCACCACTCCACGCCAACCTCTCCCCGCTGAAATGATCTGCTCCTCTGGTCTGCAGTCAGTCGGCCGCCTGCCTGACTTGTGGGAGGAGGGACAGGAAAATGCCTTTCTCTGTGGGAGACATTAGCCCTGTGATCTCATGAATATATTATCGGGGGTCATTGTGCAATGAGGGAGGTACACTGAGATGCAGTGCAAAGCAAAGACTCCAACAGGCGGATTCTAATTAATTCAGCTAGTTAATTAGCCTCATAGGTAGTAGTCAAATTTGTTGGTGATACCGGGTGTAAGTTTTTTTTTTCTAAAAATCATAACAACACAATAATATCTAGTGTTAAATACTGTATTTACTGCTTGACAGGCTGGGGGTAAAACAAAACGAAGTCACAGTGACATGCATTATTAATTACAGCGTTCGACAGCACGGTTATCAAACAGCCTTGTCTTGTTAGCCCCGACTGCGACACTAACGAGCTAGCTCATGCTAGCTAACTTATACGATCCAGCGGCTTCATCGACTGACACCCGGAGCAGACACAAGGTAAGCACTGCTCACATCTATCACCGAAAGCGGCCCAGCGCTAGGGTCGAGCCGTGTTTGCCGGCGTGTGGTTAACTACTCACCCGCCCGTAGCGTAACGGGAGATACCTTTACACAAACTTAGCCGGAGCTAGGTAGCTTTGTGTGGCTAACGGTGCCAGCGGCGCAGCCAGCGGAGGCTCAAGCGTAAAGACGGTTTCCAAAGCTGGCACCAAGAAAACACCATTCAAACTTCACTCCAGCACCGAGCAGCTTCGCCACGGACGACATCCCTTCATCACTTAATGACCCTTTTTGTTGTTTTTTAAAAAATCACTGTTGTTGTTGGGGGGTTTTTTGCGCTGGAGTGACATTTCTACACATCTGCGCGCATTGAGCCGCCGAGGCAGGTAGGTGAAATAAAACCGTCTCATTTTGGGTGATGGGGAGCCGCGGCGGACAGGAGCTGCTCTCCGCCGGAGAAAAGCGCACTGCTGCTGCTCCGCTTTGTTCTCTTCTGCAGCAACCACGGTTTTATTTAAGATTGTTGCAGCCTGATTAGCATCGGGCACCGTCTTTTTAACATGATTAACCACACCATAAATCCAAGTGTTATTGGGGAAATGATGTGTTTTTGTACAGGTGGATGTTTAACCACACTTAATATTTGTTATTGTTGCAATTATGCATCGAAATGTTCTTTAGGTGACCAGTGCATGCTTTTTTGTTTTTTTCCCCCCCCACGTGGTCATGATCTGCTGAATGTACCATGGGTATAATAACATGTTGCCCTGGCATGAATCCAGTCAGTGTGTGCGTGTGCGTGTGTCGGTGTTTACTTGAAAAAGGTGGCCAGGAGGGGTGAAAACTGCAGACTAGAGTTTCACTCAGGCATTCAGATGATTCCAGCTGAGTTTTCTTAGACTTACCTTGTGCACACACTGACATACACACAGTGTGTAGGTCAGAATATTAGAATTTCATTAATGCATATTTGTTCCTTGCTTATTAAAACAATTTCACTCATTTAAATCTTTTGCTCACATTATCCAATGAGATATTTTAATTTGGGGGTAATTTTTATAGCTTGTTGCTTTTTAACAAGCTATTAATTGCAGAGCTCAAGGATCCCTTCCAGACTCATAATTAACACTTTACTTAAGACCAGTTAAGCCTTTATATGTGTTAGAATGTTTTTTAAATCCAGCGGCCAGTTTCAGACAGAGGTCTTCAACAGCTAATTTAAAAAGATGCTTTAAGCTTTCTAGTGTTTGCAGCCAAGCACTCAGTTATTCAAGATTGTCGAGCGTCTGTGTTATTCAAAGAACAGTTTAAGGCCAGGAGTGTGTTGGTGTTTGGAACGGCAAGCAGTTAACCCCTCAAGGGATGCTTCAGTTGGCTCATGATTTGTCCGGTGAGATCAATATTTGGATTTATAGCTCCGTCTTATGTGACAGCTCTGGGATCTTGATTGTTCGCAGACACAGATTTTCACTGATCAGGCCACACGGACACATATCGGGCAGTTAATTGTGTCAAAAACACTCCTTGTAGTGTCATAAATCATTTGAAACATCCTTTAGTGAAGAAGTCTGGAAATAAGCAGCAAATTAGTAAGTTTTAAATAAAGTGACATAAAATGCACTTTCCTGCCCTCTGCCTAAAGTAGCGTATGATGCACTGTGCATGCAACAACACAGAGATGCTAGTTAATGCTAGCCCGCCTCTGTCTGAGGTAATCAGAGCGGCTTTTTATTAACTTTGAATGGTTTTGATTTTTACACACGCATACGTCATGCTGAACTATTTTAATAATCAAGATCACTACAGAGAGTACGGTGCAGACCTGAAGGCAATTTTTGCTGATTAGCAGATATTTTTTGCATACGTGTGCAATGATCGTTGATAACATAGAAAAAGACGAAAAACCATAGGACAAATTGATGAAAAAGAAAGCTAGACTTTGCATGACTGGAGGTGAACGGGGCCCGATCACAACTTCCCCGTGTCTTGTGCTTAATTACCAGTGAGAGTAGAGTAGCTGCCAACCTCTGTTCTCCTCATGAAACACATACTAAGTGGTACATTAGCACTAGTTAGTCAGGGCTTGGGTTGGTTATCAGGTTGATTAAATTAGAGTTCAGAAGTAATCGCCAGCTTTAAAGTAATCCACAGTGACTAGCGTGTGATTGGAATAGAGATTAACGAACTCGGTGGGTAAATTTTTAGGCTTTTTTATGGCTCTTTACGAGAGAATATGAGAGAAGGTGTAGTGTGAATGAAGACAGAGAATTTGCTGTATTTGAGATGTAAACCGCCCACCCAGCTTCGTAAACTTGAACTCATTTGTCTTTGTTATGAGTCTCGGCCACCACAACACTAATACAAGTCCAAACCAAACAGCGCTGCGGTCCGGAGGGGTCAGTTTAGGGTCTACGGAGCACCCCCAGCCTCACAGATGTCAGCGTGATCACGGCTCGTCAGAGGAGGAGAAGGAAAGAGGCAGTCAGCTGTTGGCTGGCACCGAAAAGGTCAGGAAGTTGACGTTAAAACATTGGCGGGAACAGCGTGTCTCAGTCATTCCACAGCAGGAACAGTGTGTGCCGATTGTGTGCAGTTTCAGCACAGCCCCCCGCCCTCCCCTCCCTCGCCTCTTTATGTGGTTTATCTTGTTCAGCTGTGATGCAAGTTTCAAGGTGCCGTCGGGAGGCTGCCACTGCCGTTTGATACGAGGTGCAGTGGTCATGTGATCTGAGCACCCCCCCCCTCGCCCCCCCGTTCCCTGCCTCTTCCAAAGATGTAGGGCGTCTGACCCAAATCTGCATGGCATACAAAGCGAACCAAAGAAACAAATGGGTGCAGGTTGTGTGTGTGTGTGTGTGTGTGTGTGTGTGTGCATGTTAAGGTTCTGACGTTAGAAAAAATTAGCATGTCTGGTGGAAACCGTCAGATAAAGGAAATCATCAGAGGGAGGTGGGACGAGAGCAGCGGTGCAGTGGGGGTGAGGAATGTGTGGAAAATGATGGAAACATCTGGCAGCGAAGGAGAAGTGACAGCGAGCCATGCAGGGGTGTTATTAGATAAATCAAAGAACAAGATGATTCCTCGTGGTGGCAAACTGTGTGGACGTGCTGCTGAGAGGAGAGTCTGCCTCTTCACATCTCTGTTCTCTTAAATTCCTTTTGAAATCAGCAAGCTAAATTTAGATTCCAGCACCCCTCCCCCTCCTTTGAGAGGTATCAGAGCTTATGCAGTCAGTGATAGGCTACCGTTTTGATGTGCACACACACACACACACACACACGCACACGAGCGCACACGCAGATTAAAGTGAGTAGCTCTGAGTGGGAGGGCACTGTGTCTTTGTGCACACAGTGTGGGCTATAGTGATGATAAATTGTTGCTTTACAGCAAATGAGCGCCGAGTAACCGTCTCTTTATGTGAGTGTCTTTATTCCCTCTCAGGGCTGCCTCTCGAGGACAGTGGGGGGTACTCCAATGATCCCCCCGTTCATCCGATGAACCCCCTCAACTCCATGAAACCCTCCCTGCCTCCCAATCCACAAAGGTACACAAAAACACACACACGCGCGCGCACACACACACACACGCGCAGAGTACACTGTAGTTGATTAAGCTTTGTGTCCTCAGGTGACACCTCACCTGCTCTCCACAGTGGCATGTTGGGTCTGATTTATTTGGTTGCTCTCAGGCCTGTATCAGTCAGTCTTTTATGCCGCTAAATCATTCTTTTCTTCTGAGCGTTGATGACAGATGTGACAGAGGTGTGAGACAGCCGTCCGCCTACCTATCGTTCCGGAGTTGTGGCAGCAGATGAAGGTGTTTGTAAAGCACGGAGGTCAATTAAGTTCATTGTGGGAAGTTTTAAGCAGCTCAGCTCGCTGCAGCCACAGGATGGAAAATTGTATTGACGTTATAAGACAGTTCAGCCATGTCTCTGGTTTGCTGGGTTTCACTGACCACAGTCCTCACGTCACCCACGGATATAAGGCTGTAATAACACTGCAGTCAGAGCTCAGCGTGTCCCACCAAAATTAGATTTAGTTTATCCTGATTGGTCTCAGTTTGTGTCAATATCTGTTTAAAGTACCTCGATTCAGCTTCAAAACGCCCCATTTGCAGCTGATTCAGTATTCCTGCCATCGTTTCTGATCTCAGCTCAGCTTTTGACACACTGGATAATTTTGTGTTGACTGACCTTTGTTAAAAAACGAGGTTGGTAGCAGGGACGTGGCCGTGGGGTGAATTGCATGTTATGAGCTGTGCAGGTTTTTAGCCAGTAATGCTGGGAGACGTCCTGTCCTGATATGCAGGTTTCCTCTGTGGATTGCCTCTGGGGACAATGTTGAGGCTTCTTTTATTTACCAGTGACGGCTCCATCACTACTTTTAAATCTTTTTCATCTTAAATCATTTTGACCTGCTTTTATTCATGCATTTTTTATGTTCTCTTTCCTGCAGCTTGATGGTTTGTTTGGATTCTTTTAACTTAATTCAAGGCAAAGCATTCCATCAAATGCTCCTTTTCTCAGCAGAAAGTCTGAAAGCAACAACTGTTTAGACATTAGGGCCATGTTTTACACAACATATCATTTCACCATCTTTATCCCATGCACCGTTCCAGGACAATTGTAAAATTGTGGTTTGATACAAAAGCTGTACTATTCAGGAGTGTTTCTGGGATTCAGTGTTTAATTTCCATCTTCTAAGCTGATGATATGGGACTGGAGAATGCAAAGATGTCCTTTCTTTAACCTCAAACATGTGACAGTCACACTTTTACCGTAGAATTCTGTGGTGAAAATGATTTAAAAGCAAGAAGCAGATGGTTAGCTCAGCCCTCCACTGAATACTCGTCTCAGTTATTACCATTTACATATAAGTTCTTTTTTGACAGCCTGTAATTTACTATTGTGTTTTCTGGAAGAGTGCAAATTAGTCACAAATACATTTTTTGAAACAAAGAGATAAGAAGACACGTGATGTTGTGACGTGACTGATATCAGAATGAATGCACTACTGAACCCTGCTAACCATCCCAGTAACTCAGATTTAATATCCTTCTGCAGCAGTGACGGCCCTTTCCTAAATGACCCAGTCTCCTGGCAACCAGGCACCAATCAGCACGCAGGATCTCTCTCTGTAGTAACCACAGTGTGGGGTGTGACCAATCCCACACACAGCCAGGTAACACATGTCTCTGTACCCGGGGACATCTTTTAATTTGCTCCTGGTTTGTGTACTGAGGAGAACAACGGCAGATAAAAAAAGCTCATACTGATTTATTGTACCATGCATCAAATTTAGGCTTAAGTTTAATCACACAATGTACAATATTGCATCAGTAACATTATTCTAATTTCTGTTTCTGCTGGCGTGAAGGTGCCACTGTATAATTAATGCTTCAATTTAGGAAAGTGTAGGTTAGATACCAGCTGCAGCGTTAAAAAACTTAATCATCTCTCTGAAGTGAATGATGCTATTTATTGTATTCATTTAGTGCTGTCAAGATTAATTCATTTACCTTTTCATCATGTATCTTGGGACCCAGAAAGCACACCCATATGTATCTATCTGCATTGCAGGTATTTGGCGCACCCATGGGTCCGGGTGAGAGCTCTGGCGGTCACATGATGCCCGGTGGCAGCCCTGGTATGGGTCCAGGCATGGGCTCCCAGTTCATGGGCCAGCAGTCGTACGGAGACGCCGTCACTAAAGGCTATGGGCAGTCCGTCATGTACGGACGGCCTAGTCCCGCTTACAACCCGGCATCGGCCTACGGTGGAAGGTACAGTAAGCTCCACATCTGCAGACGCACCGTTCATGGCTAACAACTTAAACCACACAATCCCCGCAAACCCTTTATATTCTTCTGCTGTGGTGCCATTTCTCATTCAGCCTCTGGTGCAGCCACAAGCCTGACTGATTATGTTAAAAACATAGCAAAATTTTGATGCTTTGAATAAAAAGAATAATTAATTTATTTGAAAATGGCTCCCATTGCCTTCTATTGTATTATATTCTAAAGGAAACAAAAGTGTTTTGTGGATTTGGAGTCTTTTGAGTTGATAATAAAAGAACATCTGGGGGAACCCCTTGTGTTGTTTTTTAAAAATCAGAACTGTTATTAGAGAGATATTTAAAACCTGCAGACAATATGACGGTGGATATTAACACAGGTCAATAGACCAGTAAATGTTACTTACATCATTGCGTTAGATAAATGTGTGTGTTTTTTGTGTCACCTATGGCAACCAGCTTCACTTTTTTTAATGTTCTACGTTTCTAAAAATAATTGCCCTGTCAGTGATGATTCACTCCACTCAATTAAACAGCAGTTACAGACAACTTAACTAGCTTTTTTTATTCCAGGCTATTTTTGCTGGGTAATGTGCAAACATATGTCCGTGTGGCTGTTATCACCCACGCCGCTGAGTCACGTTCATGACGAAAACCCTCACACTTGTACACTCAGTTCACCGCCCACTCATCTCCCCATCTTCCCCTGCAGTTACTCTGGTAACAGCGGAGGCGCCGGTTTGGGGGTTCGGGCCCCGTCAGACTTCACTCAGGCTGCTGCCGCCGCTGTCGCCGCCGCCGCTGCCACAGCTACTGCCACTGCTACAGCCACTGTAGCGGCAATCCAGGAAAAACAGAACCAGGAGCTGAGTTATGGGCAGGTAATGGTTGCTCTCTGTCTCTACTGTGTCCTTTAATGAGCAAGATGGGGCATTTTAAAAGAGCACAAGGCTCAGAAGTAGTTAGTGTAAATAATGATCCTTCAGTCAGTGTTTGTTTCTCCATGTAGTTTACCCACTTACATAGTTGTAATATGTAGCAAGTATACTACATTAATCTCAAATAGTTGTGCAGTATCTGCCAGAACCAGCACAGTTTGATAAAGTTTAGATAGTTTTGAATAGTGTGTTGTGTCATAACTAAAGTAAAAGTCTGTAATGTCCACTGTTGGGGAATCTTAGCATCACTCTCTAGACCTTTGTCCTTCTCTTCCCTTTCCAGATGGGTGGAGCATCCTCTTACAGCACCCAGTTCCTGTCGCATTCGAGCCCTCGCGGCCCCCCTCCGGGAATGGTCTCTTCCCGACCCGGGCTTCCACCTACCAGCACAGGGTTGTACCCCTCTCACCCTGCTCAGACACAGAAGATGTCGCAACATGGAGGCTATCCAGGAGGGCAGCAGGGGCTGAAACGATCCTTTCATTCAGAGGTCAGGGGGGGCTCATGTTTACATATTACATGCCTTTTCATACCTTTGATTACATCATGGCCCCTCCACTGTGTGTACTTTTACACGTAAATAGCGAAATGATAAAATACTGTATATCTTCAATGTCTGCCATTCTTTGCCTTCCATTTCCCTAGGGTTTTCCAATGCAACAGTATGGTTCTGGTGGCATGTCAGGCTATCCTACCCAGCCTTTGCAGTACCCCACTGGTCCACAGCAGCGATGCGCCCCTTCACCTTCTTACCCATCCAGTCGGATGCCTCTCATGGGCCAGTACCCCTCTGGATCTCACAATTCAGTACAGTTCCCCCCTGGAGCCTCTCAGCCCAATCCTCCACAGTATTATAAGGTATTTAGTTATTCATGGGGCATGGGATTCAGTCATTACTCTTAGCAATTAATAAAAACAATTAGTTTTAGAAATGAAAGTAACAACTTGGTGTATTTAATGTCTGGACAGCCACTTTTTCAACCCTGTGTAAATGGATTGATCACTATGACATTCCTTCTCTCTCTCTCTGAAGTCAGAGCCATTCAATGGCCAAGGAAGCCTTCCAGGGGGAGGGGCAGGAGGATATAACGCCTTCACACAGGCTGCAGTGAGCGGGGTAGGACACACACTCAACACCCATTAATGTTTTCCACAATGGAAGCCTGCTCTGGTTGAATAGATATGCTGATGTTCTAAACACT
This sequence comes from Arothron firmamentum, assembly GCA_016586285.1. Lineage (NCBI taxonomy): Eukaryota > Metazoa > Chordata > Actinopteri > Tetraodontiformes > Tetraodontidae > Arothron > Arothron firmamentum. Next base: position 94,418 of record BJFM01000007.1, read on the forward strand.
TGTGGTCATCCTTTCTCAGCCAGGCCGAGGCGGAGTGATGTCCGGGTATCCCAGTTCACCGATGGGAGGGAATCCAACGCCTCCAATGACACCTGGGACATCCATGCCTCCCTACCTGTCCCCAGGCCAGGACACGAAACCCCCGTACCTGCCGCCAGACATCAAACCCAACATCACCAGCCAACAGCCCTCGACAGGTGAGACCTTAGGCACACATCAGCTCCGCTGAAAGCGCCAGTAGAAAGAGGAGAAGAAACATCTGAAGTGAATGTCATGTTTGTCATAGTGGCTTCTTTAGGTTGGAGAACTACATTTCATCAGGGAAAGGGCAAAAATATAACTGTTATTCATCAGCTGAATGTGATTTCTGGTACTTGTGGTTAAAATGCACTGAAAAATCTCGAGTTCTTAAGAAGATTCCTGTTTCACCAGTGAAAAGACTCTGATTGCCTTCTCTGTTTTTGTGTTTGTTTTTATCCAATTGCAGGGAATCCCAGCGATGACCTGCGTCTGACATTCCCAGTACGGGATGGCGTCGTGCTGGAGCCTTTCAGACTGGAGCACAACTTGGCAGTCAGTAACCACGCCTTCCAGCTGAGAGACTCTGTGTACAAAACCCTCATGATGAGGTAGGAGGACTCAGAAATCACACAGGCCTATCTGCTTCTTTCCTGTTTTGTGAGACATAAAGCAAGCTACAGAATGTAGCAGAAAGACACTCCTGCATACGCACATTTTCTCAATTTATTTCCCTAACTGAGTGTACTTGTGTTTTGTCATGTTTTGAGTGAACCTATGATCATTTTAGCAAGTTCCACTATTTAAAGTTTGATGTGACACTTTTTTCATTCCTAATACCCTGATATTTTGCGAATCCTAAAAAAATGCAAGTTAAATTAAGTCTAATTAATTTTATTCTCAGCCATTAGCTCAAACAGGGGCAGTAACAGTTGCAACCTTTCTCTGCAACATTACGTTTGGCTTCAGTGTAAATTCAGGGTGGAACACTTCAGTCTGTTTAATAAGATTAAAAAAAGAAAAAAAAAAAACACATGAGGAAAAACAAGTGAGGAATGTTTGATAACCCCACCCAGTCTCCACATCATAATATGTGTTGTGTCTCCCCCTGCAGGCCTGATCTGGAGCTGCAGTTTAAGTGTTACCACCACGAGGACAGACAAATGAACACCAACTGGCCTGCCTCTGTGCAAGTGAGCTGAATTATAGCCAGAAACAATATTTTACAATTATGATTTTAGCTGTTGTTTCCACAATGCAGCTTTTCATATAAGTCTCCAGCATGTTAAGTGTTAAACCAAGGGAATCTCTGAGTTTCCCTTTCCATGACCTGTGGTTCTGCTCTCACAGCTTGTGAGTTTTGGAACATAACAGGTTCAGGGGCAGGATTTATTTAAGCAAATGCTGAATTTCACACAAAGGCTCTTCATGGCCTGAAGCAGGTGGAAAAACCTGTCCTTTGTAAGATACTGAATAAATTTGTATAATTTATGGAAGGTTGGGCTCTAAATTAAAACTAGTATAAAGAACCTTTAAATGTTTTATTAGATAGCAAAGCCATTTGAAAGAGTTCCTGTTTTATCCATGATACCAACAGTCAAAATTCATTTAATGGAATAGGGGATGGTTAATATTGATGGCGTTAACACTAATGAAGTGCATTGTTAAGTCAGTATTCACATGCTCAAAGTGAATTGACCTAACTCACCTGATTTGGAACCGAAAATAAGATTTTCCCATCAAGTCAGCAGTTTGGAGTTCGTCTATGTTGCTGGAAAATCAATTATCTAGTGTTGTAGTTTAATTCTATTGAAATGTGACACTTTCAAATCTTTGTTAGGTCAGTGTCAATGCGACGCCTTTATGCATCGAAAGAGGTGACAACAAGACCTCTCACAAGCCCTTGTATCTGAAACATGTGTGCCAACCAGGACGTAACACTGTACAGATCACTGTAACAGCCTGCTGTTGTGTGAGTAACAGTCTCATCTTATAACAAAAGCAGATCTTATTATGGTTCCATTTTATACATGACTTCTCTCCTCTTCCTCTCTGCCCCTGTAGTCCCACCTGTTTGTGCTACAGTTGGTCCACCGGCCGTCTGTAAGGTCGGTCTTGCAGGGTTTGATGAAGAAGCGGCTCCTGCCAGCCGAACACTGCATCACCAAGAGTGAGTAGGGAAAAAAAAAAAGCTTTACTTTATTTTGAAAGCAACAAAGGAATAGGGAAGGGTATCAGATGGATGGATTTAGTGAAGTGACTTTGCTTCTTTTTGGTTTAAGTCAAGAGAAATTTCAGCAGCGGCACCATCCCCGGGACTCCGGGTCTGAACGGCGAGGACGGCGTGGAGCAGACAGCAATCAAAGTGTCTCTTAAATGTCCAATCACATTCAGACGAATCCAGCTGCCAGCCAGAGGGCACGACTGCAGACATATACAGGTGTGTCCTCTTCTATCCACAAACACCTGAACATCTGTGTGCTAACGTTTTTGTTTCTTTTATATATATATATAGTGTTTCGACCTGGAGTCTTATTTGCAACTCAATTGTGAAAGAGGGACCTGGAGGTGTCCAGTGTGCAAGTACGTTCTGCACCAAGATCTCATTAAAGCTGTTAGAATCATGTTGCTGACATGACATGTAACCTGTCTTTAATAGTAAAACCGCTTTGCTTGAGGGGCTGGAGGTGGACCAATACATGCTGGGCATTCTCGTCTACATCCAGAAGTAAGCGTGAACATAGATTTGACAGGAAAGAGGTCATTTGTAATGATGCATCTATTGTTGCCTTCCTTTTAGCTCTGACTATGAGGAGATCACTATAGACCCCATGTGCGGCTGGAGGCCAGTTCCTGTCAAGCCAGACCTGCACCTAAAGGAGGAGCCTGACGGTCCCGTCCTGAAACGTTGCCGAACAGTCAGTCCAAGTCATATGGTTCTGCCTAATGTGATGGAAATGATTGCCTCTCTGGGCCCTGCATCATCCCCCTACCAGAGTCTTAACACTGGGGGCAGAAACACACCCGACTACAGCAGACCAGGTACACTTTTGTGCCAATTTCTACCATGTGTGGTTTTAATGTCAAAGTCACCTCCAAAAAAACGATGTCATGGTGGTTACATATGAACAAATCAACAGCGCTAGTATATATATTTAATCTCTATATAGTTTAGTATTTTGCTGTGTACTTAATTGCCTTGTAGCAGATGTCCAATATTATCTATGCCCATGTTGTGCATAGAAACAATCTCTACGGAAGTCACTCAGATATGTGCTTAAAAGGGAAGTGACCCAGAATGGTATTTCCAAGATGAACAAACATCAGTCCATCAGTCTATTCTCACTGCCTCCACCCCCCTGCGAGTGTCGTTTAGCAGCAGGAAGCTCTCCGTCTCCACTCTGCACTGTCCATTTACTGCTCTGTTTATGTTTGATGATCTGGAAAACTTCTTTGTCTTGTAGGGAGCCAGGGATTCTCCAACCAAGCAGGCTTCACAGAATTCCCGCACACCCCCGGAACCCCAACACTCGGGGAGTATTCCACTCCTGGACCACCACCTCCGCTCCCCTATCAGTCGGAGCAGGTTAGCTTGTGCTCTACTTCTACACTGTAACACATGGATGAGAAAACATGTCTCTTAATGTAGCCTGTGGCCACAGGGGCATGGATCAGGATCTTTTGTGTCCATTTGCCTTAATGGTTGAGTTGAGAGGATGAATACAACGTGGCCCAAGGGCACTGCTGCATAGGTTAGCTTTGCATTCAGACTCAGGGGTCTCTGTTATGTAACCCAAAGACCCTCGATGTAGTTATCAGCATCACAAGGACCTTTTTCAACTGTGAGAGGAGTTGTTGTTTTTTTTTTTTTTTTTAAATAAATCTGGTAATTCTCTAATACTGTTGTCGTTAACAAGCGCTAAGAAATGAGTGCGCACCAAAGCCTGGTATCATCTTCCGCTGTGTCTCACCAATGTCCCAAATCTATCAGTGCACATCAGAAAGCTGCACTGTTGGACTGGCTGACATCTGCCTTCACACACACACACACACACACACACACACACACACACACACACACTCTCTCTCTCTCTCTCTCTCTCTCTTCGTAGTTTGCAATGACTCAGTCCCACAATCACCTGTTATTTGTTCCTACTGTTGCAGAATATGAGTCACATCTAGAATTGTGCCAGGAAATACTGCAGGTGATATATCTGAAATGGTTAATCCTATTTGAAAAGGTGAAACTGTGTTTGCAAGGACTTTGTACCCGAAACGGTTTAGTTGAAGGAATTACTGGTGTGTTAGGGTTATGCAACAGTGACTGTCGTTTCCTTCTGGCCTGTGAGCTCAGTTAAGAGCCTTTAATTGAATCTGAAGTAGACAGCACAGACCGAGAACACATATTCTCCCATATCGAGCCACTAAACCGCATCACACCTGTCTCAGGCAGCTGCTCGACTGTCTCCTAAAGGTTTTTAGAAGATTAAAGTGTTTGCCCTTGTTTTGTGTCACACACTTCTGGCGTTCTGTTACTTCATAAAACACTTGCACAGTGTTTATCTGCTGTACAGCATCTGTCAATTTTACCATTATTGATAAAGCTTCTCTGCTGTTTTGACAATTTCTGCTGTCGCTCTCAGACACCTCATCCCGGGCGAATAGAACCAGCTCATAACATCCTCCAGCAGCACAGTTCAAGCGTTCACGGTAATCAGAGTCTCTGTGACACTGGAAGTCCACTTCCACAGAGGAACGCCAGTACTCAGAGCTCCCGCCTGCAGGGCGAAGGTTCTTTTGGCCTCGGAAGTGCCGGAGCTCCGGGAGGAGAGGGAGCTGATCATGCACTTGATGTAAGTAGGAGGGTCCTGAGCAGGTGTTTTCAGGCCATGGCCACATTTAGGGGAAAATATTGAAGTAATATTGATTCTAGATGTCTCCCAAAGGAACATTTTAACAGATAAAAAACTAAGCTTACTCACTAACTTACACAAAACCTTTGCTGTCTTAGCTCACTTTTAATCTCAACAAATGCAAGTACTTAAGTTTGTATTTTGTGTTTTTACAATACAAAATGAATTCCTGCCTATTCCAGGATAACAGGAATTTCTGCTGGAATTCCAATTATTAATTACTGCATGAGGTTTGATTCCTTATTCCGTTTCTCTCTGCCATCAAGCTCCTCCCTGAGCTGACCAATCCAGACGAGCTGCTGTCTTATCTGGGTCCCCCTGACCTGCCCAACAACAGCAGCGATGACCTGCTGTCTCTGTTCGAGAACAACTGACCGCCTTCACGCTCATCTTTCAGTCCTGATTCTGTTTCTTTGCTGTGGCCCCGCCCTCACTGTCAGGTGTCTGCTGGCACCCACCACTCGTGCGTGTATCTGTCTATGGGTCCGTGTGTGAGTGTGTGTTAATGTACATGAATGCATTGTAATATATCTTTGAATTGTCCTGCTGTCTTTTAACATACATCCAGTCCAGTGTGCAGGAATAGAAGGAACACTTTCTCTATGGGAACACGTTGTTCATTCATGCATCACAGAACCGAAGCACTGACTCTGCGGACCAGCATTTAAACTATAGCACAAAGCACAGGCCGAAGGATTCCAATACTGTAAAATTATGTCTTTGTACAGTTGCTGGATTGAAGAGAAGGACAATGAATGCTGGGAGTTATTTCATATGTAACTTAAGTTGTTTCACAAGCACACAAGTAAAATCCCTGTCAGATAAGGTGTACTTTTGTCTTTAATCTAAATGTCTCCTTAAGAGACGAAACCGACATTGTGTTTTTGGCTCCCCTGTGTTTTCTTAAAACCCGCTAAAGTCTTAAAATGGTTTGAGAAGAGAGTACACATTTAAAAAAAAAAAAAAAAGCTAGTCCTGAATAACTAATTAGGGTAAAACATTCACAAAGAACAAACATTCAGCCCATTTCTCCTTCACATGAAGTCATTACTGCTTTTATATACCAAATGTGATGTAGCTTTTTATATGTGATGTAACTTTCATTGGTTTTGATGACAATAAGCCAATGCATTATCAAACACTCAATAATGTAAAAATAAGGGCAGTTCAAAATAAGACACATCTAAGTAACTAAAAAACATCTACAATAATCATGTTTTTCTATTGAATCTTGCTGAGGTTCACTGCATCTCTGACATCCTTCAGCACTGTGAAATACAACAAACTCCCATCTTTGCCTCTGTTAGTTTGACCCTATTTTGGGGCCTATTTAGGTTTAGTGTAAATGACTACAACTGTATGGTATGGCATTTTCTGCCATTAGGAAGATGCTTGTATGTTTTTGGATCATTTCACATGTATAACCCATCATGGCACGGGTTTATGTACTGTATAATCAGCTGTTTTCATTAGAGAACGTGTGTGTAACAAATTGTTAATCATGGTAATTTTAATGTTATTAGTTGGATAATGCGTCATCTTGGGAATGGTCAACATATATATGTTGGATAATTATAATGCAATTGTAAAAAATTGAGGTCACCCTAAAATGTATGACAGGAGAGATTCAGCATACAGAGAATAATGCATTTTACAATGTCCAAATGTTTCTTAATGCCACTTTTCAAAGCTGACGATTTTTTTTCCTATAATGATTTTCAGACTCTTTGATTGTGCAGAGAAAAGGTGAAAAGAGCAGCATTGCAATGACATTGGAAACGTTAGACTGATTAACTACAAATTTACTTCAAAAAAATGTAAAGTATTCCACATATTTTGTAACACATTGTAATTGCCATTATTTTCTATTTATTTTTTAATCATAATAATCATTGCACATATGGTTGTCCCTTTCCTGAATCAAAATAAAAAAAAATTGACTTGAGATGTCTCTTAATTTAACACCATAGTTGTTTGTTTAGCAATTATTTTCAAGCCAAATCCAGCTCAAGTGTCAGTTATATAATATGGGGCTAGATACATCTTAGTATGGCTGTGGCTAACGCCTACGGATTACAATTAATAATACAGGAGGTCAATATTCAACCTCCATTAGCTATTTTAGGTCGTCAAACCAGCCGACGCCTTTTAGCACTGGTCCCGCCCACCTCTAACCTGATTGGTCCATCGCTGTCCCGTCACAGGGCACGCAGCGGTGATTGGTCTTGTTCTTTTGCATCAGCGCTGCTTTGAGTCATAAATAGAGAAGGAGACAGAACGAGGGCATCAGAATTGCTGTCAAGAACATTTTTATTAAGAAAAAACAGATCATAATTACGTGAAGATATGGGAAACCCTCGCGTTTTCTTCGACATCACTATTGATGAAGCCAACGCCGGCAGGATTATAATAGAGGTAAACAAACGGACTAGACTCGAGCGTCATGTTTTGCATTTCATCTTATTTTAACGCATGAAATAGATGTACGTCGGAGATTTGGCAGAAATGTCCCTTGTATTAATATTGAAATATGCGATTAAATGTGCACATGCGCAGGAAAGGAAATATATTCCCAAGAGTGATGTTCTGATGGAAACACCCATCAGCTCGGGAATACGGTCGTGGACAGGTCACTAGTGGCTCTTCTAATAAACACATCCTTGATTTATTCTCAAGAACACGCATTAGCCTTTTACAGTGAAATCATATTATTATTATTATCATTATCATTATTATTATTATTATTATTATTATTATTATTATTATTATTATTATTGTTATTATTATTATTAT
>BJFM01000007.1:102660-125895 GCA_016586285.1 Arothron firmamentum
GACTGTGAAGACTGACGGTGTCTTTATGTTACAGAAAACTTCCGGGCTTTGTGCACTGGAGAGAAGGGCTTTGGTTACAAGGGCTCCACATTTCATCGTGTCATCCCTAAATTCATGTGCCAGGTATAGTGATGTCACCTTGCTTTCTTCACATTCAGTTACTAGGGTTCCCTGTGAATGTTTTTTTTCCTTAATTGAGGGTGGGGACTTTACCAACCACAACGGAACTGGAGGCAAGTCCATCTATGGCGAGAAGTTTGCTGATGAGAACTTCCAGTTGAAGCACACAGGAATGGGAACGCTGTCCATGGCCAATGCTGGGCCTAACACCAATGGATCACAGTTCTTCATCTGTACAGCTTCCACTGATTGGTGAGCTCTTTCAGGTCCAATAATTCCTGTTTTAAAGGTTTTCTACATACTGAACTGGTCCCCATTCCTTCCCAGGCTGAATGGGAAACATGTGGTGTTTGGCAAAGTCGTGGAGGGCATCGATATTGTAAAGGCAATAGAGAAACAAGGCACAAAGAGCGGCAGTCCTAAAGCCAAGGTTGTTATTGCTGACTGTGGTGAGCTAAAATAAGGACACAGAGCGGTTGGAGTTCATGAATCCTTTAACATCTATATCCCAGTGAATGTTCAGTGTGTGATACATATCTGCAATATCAGTAGAAACATGCTGTTAATCCAACTGAGCAAGAAAAATGTTTGTGTCCCATGATGATATTTACATTTTGTACTTAAAATGTTATTTAAGCACCATATTTGTTAACAAATTAAGAATTCAATGATGGTGAATGTGTAAATAAATTAAATTTAACGTGCAGTATCTCTTAATTTACTTCCCAACGCGCATTACCGCCACCTACTGGAAAAAAGATATTAGACTTGTCATTCAGGCATCAGATTAACGTTCAAATGTAGTTAGACAAAAAGAAATACAACTAAATGTAAGATAAATGTCCTTGCATGAAACGGAAAAAAATTGTGAGGTTATGTAAGGACGTTTATCACTATGATATTTCGAATCAATATGAAAGTAAGTCGTAAAGTCATGTTTTTTTGGCATTTAATCGAAGGTCTGATTCTTTAAAACTGGAAAAAAAAAACTTTTGACAACTATAAAAATATGATTAGTTGTTTCCTTGCTCGCTCTTTACAATCAAAACCCATGTTAATATTTGTGCCGTACCTTTGCGTCAAACACATGCCATTACGGCTCACGCTTCCGCCATACAGCGGCTTCATATTAACCCGCCCCTGCTACATTCCTATTGGCCCAGAACACAAAGCCCCGCAATGATTGGCTTTCAGACATTGCGTCACAGGTGTAGCGATCCCTATAAAATTCGGGCTGTGAAAATTCTCTGTACGCCGTCTGGAGCACATTGAGGCGCAAATTATACATCCTTAAAATGTCGAAAACACGGGTTTTTTTTGACATCGCGATTGGGGGAAGCCCAGCTGGAAGGATTGTAATGGAGGTAACATGAGCACCATTGATTTATATCACTGAACTCGCGTCACTTTCTTGAACTATGCAATAAAAAATGTCTGCTGTGTTTTTGCAGCTTCGGGCTGATGTGGTCCCAAAGACTGCCGGTAAGTAACTTTTAACGCGGATAAATGTTTAATTTTAGCGCATACTATAACACTACGTTAGTATCTGGTCATTTTAAGCGTCTCCAGAATGGATTTATGCTCATTGGAGGGTTTTATATGTCTCAATGAACCGTTCACTGAAATTCAAAGATGGGGCCAGTATGGGTGAGGCAGGAAGCACGAGCTTGAACAACCAGTTTGAGAGCCAAGTGTAGCTGTGCGCAACCACGTGGGCACCGTCCTCGAGGACGGAAGAACGAGGAACTTTTGTTCGTCGTCCACGTTATTTTATTGCGGCTGACTTTGACTCGGGCCAGTTGCACCGCGATGCTTTAAATCCCGGCAAATATACTAATATGGCAAGCCGAGTCCTACCGTGACGAAGTGACTATTTTGCAGAAAACTTCCGTGCATTGTGCACTGGAGAGAAGGGTTTTGGCTACAAGGGCTCCGGATTTCATCGCGTCATCCCCGGCTTCATGTGCCAGGTATGTTTTTTGCAAATTTTTAAACACTTTTTAAAATCATGGCTTCCACTCAAATTACATAACATGATTTTTCCCCCCCCCCTCAAATCAGGGTGGGGACTTCACCAAAGGTAATGGTACTGGAGGCAAATCCATCTATGGGGAGAAGTTTGCTGATGAAAACTTCACCTTGAAACATACTGGACCTGGTATACTGTCCATGGCCAATGCTGGGCCCAACACCAATGGATCACAGTTTTTCATCTGCACAGCTAAAACTACCTGGTAAGCTTGGTCGGAAAGAAATGGTGCAAAAACATTAAATGTGTTGATCTAATTTCTTATCTTTCCTCCAGGTTGGATGGGAAGCATGTTGTGTTCGGCAGCATTGTTGAGGGCATTGATGTTGTCAAGAAAATGGAAGCATGTGGCTCAGACAGTGGCAAAACCAGCAGCAAGATTACGATTGCCGACTGTGGCCAACTATAATTAAAAACTCCTCACCATGTCTGAATTATGCCTCGGTGACATTTTGAAATAAATGACTATCTCAAATACACCCAGTGAGAACCCTCTCTTCTGTGGTTGTCTGTTCATTTTAACACAGTACCCTGTAAACTTTTAAAGCTTATCTGATCATCAGAAACGACTGGGGATCAAAAGATGTCAATCAGGTTTAGATAACGGGTAATAATAGAACCATATTTTTGTGTGTGTGTGTGTCCTTAAGGTTCTGCACTGTACTCAAACTGAAATTTGAGCCAAGAGCTGTAACTGGTATCTCAATTTGCCTGCCTATAACTGGATCTGGACCCCAGCAGTTAATTTAGTGTGGGCTTCACAGTCAAGAACACGGCTCTTAAACCTGGGACACAGGATGTGTAAAAGAATGTGTCGCTCATTCATTTCCTGATGCCTCCTGGCTATGAAAACTCTTAGAAGGACATTGTGCAACGTCTGCACCAAGAATTCAGGGTTCTGCCGAAACTTGCATCTAAGGTGAGGAAAAAACGCGTGTCTAAAGGCGAGCTTGCCTGGCTAGCAGACAACTTCACGGATACCGACAGTCACCCCTCTCTGCAAATAAAGTGGGGACATATTTGCTCGTAATTCGATAGATGCTTGTGGTAAGTTTCGTTTGTGACGAAAATTCGACTTAATATTAAAATTTCTATTTCCCCCCCCCCTCAAAGCGAACGGTAGATATTTTCCCTCTCGAATCTGGCAGTAATTCTCTTCCGGAAAGCTCGAAACAACCAGGAAATTGCGGCGACTGTGACGGAAGCCTGCGACTCGTCTACTTGACGATAGGGGGCAGCGTTTCTACATTTTCATCTTGAATTCAACATCAGTGACGCAGAAAAGTATAATTTCCCCAGATTAGACAAAAAATTGGCCTAATTCAGAGAAACGCCATAGAACGTGACACATCTGACACATGATCAAAATATACCCTGATTCCCATGTAATGTCGTGCTTAAAACTCGAAGTAAATTAGCTTCCATTAGGTTTTAAGAAAACCAAGCAGACAGCAGTGGCGCTTCCTAGTTTAATATAAGATGAAAACGAAAAAAAAAAAAAAAAAAAAAATCACTCTTGGAATAAAGCTTGCCATATTAGCAATTTTGCATTAGTAAAGTAAAATAAATGTCTCTAAAAATGACGATCAAAGATTTTTTTAAGAGCATTAACTGGCTTTTGATGTATTAATTTATATGATGGAATATTGTACCTTGTATTCAATGTACAATATTTTATTGAGATGACAAGACTTGAAATAATTTATCAGAACATGTCAATTACAGTCAAAAATTCACTTGTCAGTTTTGTCAGACTTGATTTAGAAAAAGGATTTTGATTATCAGCTGGTTTATTACCAGACATTTAAATCAAAAATTTGTTACTTATGAAATATATTGTAAAGTTTATTTCTAGGGAGGTGACACAAAAATGGCAAGTCTGAGTCCTTAATCAAACATTTCTCATTAGAGCAGTCATGTCTTTAATTCATACACAATAAAAACAACAGAGTAAAAAGGCAAACTATCATTTGATGTGGACTTTAACCCAGTCCAGCCAGCATATTAAAACAGTTGAATGGTTATTCATTTACCTGGCTTTATTATTATTTTTTTATTTGACAATCGATTCACCTAAACAGTAAATACAGAGCCAAAGGTTGAATTGGTGTATATTTTACATTTTTTCAAACAGCCTAATACTCTAACGATGTTAAATTAAAATAAAAGTCAACTACAGCATTGATGCTGCTATATACTGCCGATACAACCGATGAGACAGAATCATCTGTCTCTGGAGATTTTTCCAATTGTGTCCAGAACCATGCGAAAACCACTCAGACATTTCTCATCAATGTCCTCACATCTCTGCTCTCACAGTAATGTTTTCACCTGGCTTCAGAAGTCGTCATCATCACATATATCCAGATACACATCAAAGGCTTCTCGGTTGCAGTTGCCATCAGGGGTGAACACGTATTTGTGGAAGGTCCCGTCTACGCAAATGGCTGTAGAAGTGGAAAGATATCAAAGACACTTTCACCAAATTTGGTTCGGTTTGGTATAATAGGGTACACACTGATCCAGATGTCCATTAGGAAAGAGGGCCAAATAAGTGATCACTAACTACACCTCACTATTTCCATTGCAGGGTTTGTTTGTATTAATTCATTTCAATGTGTGTCAGAAGTTTCTCCAGTCACATTCTTCTTTGTTACTGAAATGCGATGATGTCATGCAAGGCAGATTAAAGTGTGCTATACTGAAACTCTACTGCTTCATGGAGATTCATCTAAATAGGATCAAAATTAACTGCACTAGGTCAGAAAAAAAGATTTTGTGCGTGTATGTACGGTAAATTTGGTGTATTTCCTCACCAATGACAGAGTTGACATTTTTGGATGTATTCTTTCCAAAAGCACAGATGCAGGCACACTCAGCTGGCACAGTGAAACTGGCCAGTGACCATTGGCTGTCCACATACTGACCAATCACAGGGCCCACCTTTCCAACACGAGCCAGTCTGTGGGGGGGAGACCCATTAAGCAACGAAACCATTCAAACATGTTGATGCATCTAGAAGACAGGTGTCCTTACGCTGAGCGTCTGTTCAGTTTGGTGTCTTTCAGTGCAAAGATGTGAACGGTGCCTTTGTCACTAGAGGCACACAGGAAGGAGGAGTCGTGGCTGAAGTTTATACTGGAGACAACAAAACCAGAGAAGAATGACAGTTACTAGACAAAAAAGAGAATTTAAAGGCTTCACTTATTTTTTCTTATTTTTGAAAAAAAGAATCCATTATTGGATGGAAGGCAGTGAGATTTCCATTTTCCATTGCAATTACATCTGTGTACCAGTAGAGGGTGGCTGGGTCGGTGCCTCTGCGTAGCTCCACCAGTTTGTCTCTGGTCGTTGTGTCAAACAGGCGGATTAGCGTTCCTTTGCGAGAGGCCGAGGCCACCACGCTGCCCGGCTGGTTCAGCGCCATGCAGGCGATCTCACTCTGGTGGGCGTTGATGGTGAAGGGGGCAGATGATGTACCAGGCTTGGTGTTGGATAGGTCCTGGAGAAAACAGATGATCTCTGCATGACCTTTTATTCAAAGAGATGTTATAAATAAGATCTATTTCCATTACTTACAACCAGCTGTAAGCTGCCACACTTGTGACCAGGGAAGACAAGCAATTGTTTGTCCAGACTGGGACATAAATCACACAGGCCTGGAAGAACAAGTTACACCTAAAAAGATGAACAGTGAGATAATGATAGAAACGGTACTCCTTACCTTTAGGATTATCTCTGGTGTCAAACTCAAAAAGCTTGACAGGATTATCTGGAAAGCTGTACACATAGATCCTGTTCTTTAATACAATGATGATCCTAGAAAAGAAAAAAAAGAAACAGTATTTCATATTGCTGAACAATGGCAATCTGCAGCTGAAGTGAATGACTGCAGTAAACTTACTACTGTGAACTTACTTGTCATGCCTCATGCAAACAGCAAGGACGGGTTTGGTGAAGGTGAACTCCAGTACCAGTTTGTCTTTTGCATCCCGTGACTCACGAGCATCATCCCAGATCAACACTGATGCCAGACCATTACAGCAAAATGATTAGACCTCTGAAGGCAATTCCTATATTTACTAACAGAATGTACATATATGGGGTATGGAAGTTGAAGAAATCAGCCCCACTGTGATTCCAGGCGACATAACACTTAAAAAAACAACAACTTGTATAACAAGTTTGTAATAGACGAGACTGTAATACACATATAACTAGCTGTGCTTTTAGTAAATCATGATAACAAAGACAAAACAGGATTTTGTATAAATAAAGAATAATAATAAATACATTTTTTAAAACAAACCCTAAACTATAGCACATCAGGATAACAGAAAATAGACTTGCCAGAAATCTCTGAGAATTTAGGGTTAACTCCTCCACCAACAAAGGCCAGCAGGTTGGATCGATGCAGCATGGAGCACAGGGCCACACTGCCGACCTGCTCATGATCTGGAAACACACAGTTAGAAAATCATTCCAGATACAAATTTTACTTCTTTAGAGAGATGTTGCAGATAATGTGCTCTTCATAATTCAACCAATTCAATTCTGTTTTGCTGTCATATTTTACACCAGTTGTATTTTATTTCTCCCTCACCCAGGTGGCCTTTCTCCATTAAGGGCTCCACGTTATAAATTCTGACCCCTGTTTCCATAGCACAGCAGAAACAGCCTGTGATCAAAAGGAAAAGGTTAAAGTGTGAACACTCTTGTTCATGCAGGCGACCTCGTCTCATTGTTGGCTGACTGCTTACTCTGATCCTGGTTGAACTGGAGGCTGTTTACTCCTCTCTGCTGAGCCATGGTTGCTGATCTACAGTCACCACTGGTCCAAGAAACTATCGCATCGGTTTGAGTCAAGGTAAGACCTGCAACAAAGAATGCAAATAGATTAACGATGAACAACAGATTTTCTTTTTAATGTCTTCAGCTAGCACTCATTAGCATCAGATAAAAGCGGTTTACGTTGCTGTTATTTTGGCTTTTATTTGCGACAGCTTTAAATATGAAAAGGCTCACCGTAACCACGAAGATTCCAGACAATGATAAGATTGTTCTATGGAGAAAACACGACTACATAGTAAAAAAACAACACCAGAGATGTTGCAAGACGTCCATTTGTTTTCCTTTTCTAAAATGACGTCACGCACACGTGCTTCCGGACTAGTTCCGTTTCCGAGAATATTTTCTTGGAAATGAAGTTGTTGTTTTTTAAAAATATAAAAACCCTATTTTATTTTATTTTATTTTATTTTTTGCATAATGTGTATTTAGTGGAAGTATATTACACTCATAAAATAAAAATACCTGAAGTCAAAAAAGACCCGAAAATATTAGGACACTAAAATAAGGTACAATTAAATAAATAATTCATAAAATTTATTTGAGAAGTGACTATATGATGAGTTTGTTTGACTTGATATGAGCTCAGATTAGCAGCCCTTAAGTTGTTACTAAGATCTTTCAGAACACTAGGTTAAATTCCTATAAAATGTAAGTAATAGAGGTTATATTGAGTTAGGGTGGCTAAGTAAGTGTTCTTTTCACATAATTGAAATATCTCTAGCCAGGTGGCTGGTATCACCTTAACAACACGATAAACGGAAAACAGTTTTTGCCCTGAGGAAATGCTGACAAATGAAGACAAATTCTAATGTAGATCCATCTTGTTCCATTATCTTTTGGTTTGCATTCTTTAGTCGATAATATTATATTTATATACAGTTTATTATCTGAAATATGGCGTCAGATCACTGCCACAAGTCTGTCGCTGTTTTGTGAGCAGAATATGGCTCACAAAGTTCAGCGGCTGCCCCGCCTGCAAACTGATAATACCCCGAGCGCAGAGAGACACGCGTGCGTTGTGCGCGTCCGCTATCGGGATTTCTGCTGTCTAAACCATTTCGTGAGCCATATTCTGCTCGCAATACAGTTTCTCTTCAGTTTCTTTCAGTATGACCTTGAATACTAAAATACCACAAGAGGGCGCTATGCGCATTACAATTTTCTTAATTTTATTTACATCGATCTCCATTTTGCAATCTCTTCACACAATCAGAACCCATCAGAATTTAAAATGCATTTTATTACTTTTTTCCTTTAACCTTTCTACGAAAATTTTTTAAAAAAATTTCTTCAAACACACAAAGTTTTCGTCTGTGTGTGAATTGATTTTTCCTCACCAAAGGGCTTGACAAGAGTCTGATGTCAATGTGTTTTGCTTGATTAAACAAACATCAGGCAGATGTTTTGGAAAGATTACAGAGGTTTTTCAAAGAAAATGTGTTAAGAAGGCCATGTCCATGGATGAATGTCGCAGATTTTCATGAATTTCTCATTGGCTGGGCACCTTTTTTCTTTTTTCTTCTTCTTCTTTTTTTTTATCCTTATGTGGGGCCCTACTGACAGCAGCTGGCCCTTTATAGAACTAAAACAGCTTCAGAGTTGTGACATTTGTCTAACATAATGAACAGAGTGGTCAAAATGCACGTTGTCATTTTGTGCTATAATAATAATCCAATGCAGTAAATGTGTATTATATAGCAGGATTCTGCACATGGATTTTTCCTCAGGACACAGGGATACAAAATCCACAATAGATTGCTTTTTTCATTCTACAAAAACACTCGGACACATGCTCGCAAACCCACTTCCCCTCCAGGGTTGTTCTCTCGACTGCCAGTCGTTTTGCCTTCCATCCTGCAGAGGTTTACGGTGTTTTTGTGTGTATGAGAGAGGAAAAGAGGAGGGATTCATTCTAAACCAACACTGCCATCACTTTAGATTCAAGATTCTAGATTTTTACAGTCATATGCACAATAATTACAGCAGCAACCACTGGCAATTAATTTCCTTGATCTTAAAATAAGCTGTTAGGCTGCAAAGAGCTCAAGAGGCTGATGGCCTGTGGATTGAAACTGTTTCTGGTGGATGGCAGCAGCTGCAACAGTCTGTTACTTGGGTGGTGAGGGCCTGCTCTGCGAGGGTAGAGCTGCTCCAGTCTGTTGACGTGCCGTCAGCTAAGCCTTAATGTTTTAGTAATGGTGCTGGTGTGGTGAGTCCAGGTCAGCTCCTCAGTGATGTGAACTCGGAGGGAACCTGCAGCTGCTGACTCTCCACTGTGTCCTCCATCCTGCTGCTTCCTGTCGTTCACTCTCAGCTCCATGGTTTCGCTGATACTGAGTTGAAGTTGTTGTTCTGGCACCAGGATGTATAGCAGGTTGTTCAGCTTGAGTTATACATTGTATATATTGGCATCTTTATTAGATTAATGGCACGCTAATAGGCCAAAATAAATACAATCGGACAGTGCACCAAATTTGAGTGCACCAGTTAAAGCTTTATAATGCTGTAACCCCCCCCAACAAATTAGCCTCAGTTTATAGAAATCATATGAAAGTTGAATGATAAATATTAGGACATCATCTGCGGCATTTTGGTCTGTTGTCCTGGTTTATTTCAACCATTATGCACTTAAGGAAGCCTTGACTGATGAATCCTTATTGCAAAGTTAATTACCGTTGCGCTGATGGGCAGCAGTGACTCCGCATCTGAAGAGGAAGATGATGAAAGGAAGGGGTCGAGACATAAATGCGGGTGGACTCATTAAATGCCTGCCATAAAAAGGATCATACAACCCTTCAGTCATGTTTCTAATTTACACGGCACCGTGGCTGATTTACATTTTCGTTCATCACCTAAGTTTTGCACCTTTGACCTTTGCTGGGGCAACAGAGTTGAGATCTTTGAGCAGGTGTGACTTGTGTCACTTATTGGGGAACAGCCGAGCCTGCAGTAATGTCCTTAATGATACAAGTTAATAAAATATTTAATATTCTGTCAATGAAGCTAAACTACTAATGGCTAATAGTTCTACTGTATCTCAATGAATTGGATTTCGTTTGTCCTATGTTCAAAAGAAGTCCGATGACAGTTTATGCCTTTGTACTGACACCGGTTCATCACACGATATTACACACACACACACACACACACACACACACACACACACACACACACACACACACACACACACACACACACTCATCCCCTCGGGGCAGCTAACAGTCTCCAGTCAGCCCAGCCTTACTCTCTGGGTCCCCCTCAGCAATTGTTTCGATGTGTGTTCAAATATTTACAATCATCCATGTTCACGATCCAAAGAATCCGCTGGCTTAATCCCATGACCGTTATTTGACAGTGAGATTCCGCTGTTGTCTTTACACTTGAAATGGCATTAAATCGATGCCACATTAATGTATGGACTCTATAATGACTTGCAAAATCAATGCGAGGTTGTCGTCAGCATGCACAGTTTGCTGTGGACTCGTTATCAAGCATTCTGTGGGCTATGTACAGTACATTACCAGCTGAGCAAACAAATGATTGAGTTAGAATGATGAGAGGGTTGAACTTCCTTTAAATGCAGCACACGGTGTATATTTATGAATATGCATGTGGCGTACGCAAGGATTGGCAAACAAGAACACTCTGTAAGCACTGGCACACGCCAGTGTGAGGACAGGAAGTTTCTTATTCCTCTGCAAAGTCACTGTATGTACAAACTTTTGGAAAACTCAATGGAACGGGATCGACTAAATACATTTGATGACTTGGTGACCTGGTGCCTCCTGCTCATTCATTCCCCTGACTGGGAAATGGATGGAATGTACACCTACTTATAAACAACAGATTTGCTTTTCATATTTTTGTCCTCCATGCAGAGATAATTAAAATCAACTGTCGGCTGGAGAGAAGTTACTGACAATCACACACAGAGAACAAACACCTCTAATGAAAAAGCTGAGCACTCCTGGATTGGAGTTTTACCGAGATTAGTGACCCTTCGTGTTTAAAATATGCATAAGCATCTGGCTGCCAAGTCAATTAGTCAGACTCACTCTTTTGGGAAGAAGCTAATTGCTTGGACAGACTGCATTTCTGGCTAATGCTGAAAGATCTCTATTTCTCCACGCAATCCAATCTACAAACATTAATTAGATGTGGAAAGAAGATGCGTGGAATTAATTTATGCCCACAAAAATTCAAGGGTGTGAGACTGTCTCTTTGCGTGTGTTACGATGAAACTCATGTGCGGATGCTGTTTCTGGACTTTAATACCATCATCCTTCAGCGGCTGGCGGAAAAACCTGGAACCCTGGTCAACAGCACCAGGTTTCTGGGGGTGCACATCACAGACAATCCTTATATTTTTGCTCTTTAATCCACAAAAACATTTGAGCAGAAATTTTTTCACTTTGGAAAACCGGCGACTCCACAGTCGAAACAGGAAAAACATTTCCTCTATGATACAAGCTGCTACAAGACTGTCGCCCTCTGCTTTGGTTGATAATTGTTGCAGAAATCAAGTCTTGGCTGCTTGGTTGGCGTCAGCAGCAAGCTCCTGTCTCCAGCCTCAGTCAGGCTCCAGGGATCTATTTAAAACTTAATGTTTAATATTTGGTCTTGAATGTGAATGAATCTGCGTCCATTCAGTGTGCAGGCTGTGTGTGTGTGTGTGCGTGTGTGTGTGTGTGTGTGTGTAATATCCAGCTGCATGATACAGTATAATGATGATACTTTACTATGTGATTTAAATTTCCTTCAGCTTTAGTTTTCTACTCAAACACAACTTCCATTATAATGATGGCGCTGCATCTCTGTGAGGTTGATGCTAATGCTATCTAAGGCGTGTCATCATAGTTGTCAGTCTGTCTGAATGTTTTCAGGGTAAAAAAGTAGTCACTGTACCACAGAGAGCTAGGGAGTGAGATGTCTCAAGGTCACCCCTCCAGGCAGCTTGATGTTCCCATGACTACAGTTGCACATGTTATTCAGAGGTTTAAAGGCCACAGGACTGACCCTCAATGTGGCTGCAAGAGGGTAATTGATGACAAATTGAAGAGACGGATAGTATACGGTTACCCAGAACAACTTCCAGAGAGATTGGAGGTCACCGTTGAGGTCAAGGTACATCAGATTGCACCATCCGTCCCCATTTGAGTCAAAGTGGACGTAATGGAAGAGGACCGATGAGGACACAGCGAATCATAAAAAAAAAAAAACGAGACTGGAATTTATATTGAGAAGCCACAAATCTTCTTGGGGGATGTCCTGAGACACTTGAGCTCTGTGGCCACAGATGCAAACATGAAGAATACAAATCTGCGTCTGTTAGAAAGCTTAGTCTCAGTGGCAGGTCAAGGGTCATCCAACAGGATAATGACCCAAGTCATTAGCTCAGAGCAACACATCGGACTGCTTTACTCTGATCTGAAATTACTTCTATCTTAATGTAATTACTGTGGACTGACATCATCAGGAAAAGCTTTTTTTTTTTAATGTGTGAGAGGCAACAACAGGAAGTCACCCAACACACTGATAACACTAATAATTCATCACAAAAATCAGCATCAAATTTAGATCTCTACTGAAGAAAAAGACATTTTCAGGCAGAGTTTTGATTGCTTGGTGATCAGAAGGTGTAGAGCAGAATAGGAAACATTACAATGAACATGTTCACAGGGTCAAAACTCTGATCCACTATCATTAAACAACTTTAAACATATGCAGGATATCGAAAGAAGATAACCCTCTCAGACAGGGAAATGTATGCAAATGCAGGCAAATGAAGCCCCTGGAGCCCTATTGTTATTGAAAATTAATGATAATTAATTCTGTCATTAAAAGAAATGACACATTTCCTCAGATGATGCCAGAAGTACATATTTGCTGGTCTCTAATCTCCCATTTACATTTTTTACCAACTGCCTCCTACACTTTGAATGCATAATGGTCAGCGGGATTAAAGGTCTCGTTGTTAATGGTAAATGGAATAATAATTAGAATTCTTAGAGAAGGAACGTTTGATTTTGAGCTCCTAGAGCTCATTTTCCCTTTTTTTCCCCTTCTTAATTTACTGTGTGGGAGGTTGTTTGCATAAGCGCAGCATGTCTCTAATTTCTCTTTTGCTTTTCTGCCAAGAAATCAAACCCTCAATCTCTGCTACATGTTTAAGAACAGACAGCAAATACTGAAAGTATTTCACAGAATGCATCTACCTGAAAACACCACAATGAATACTATGTTTAGCTTAATAATATATACATCGAGTGTCCAATTCTCTCCTGAACTTTAGGTTAAGGTTTAACGGGAAAAAAAGGACACATTTCCATTGCATTTTCACTGCATCCACGTACACTACCATGCAGCAAAAAACTTACCTACAGTATCTGTAGCATAATATTTCTCTGTAAACAACTGCAAAGTATCACTTTAAAAAAGAGAGCTATAATCAAATAATAGATGCACATTAACATGAGCAAACTCTTGATGGGGGTAAAAGTCTGATATAAGTTCCAGTAACCAGCCTCTGTGATGCTGCTTGCACCCCTGAGCCGGTTAAATTCATCTTCTGTGAATAGGATAAAACTGTTTTTGTTTTTTTTTTTAAACAGAAACAGAAGGTGAAATACGCTGCCGTAGAGGTTACATTGAAATTGTGTTTTCTCACAGCAGATTTGTGGGTGGGCCTGATGGACCCAGGTCCACCCACAGCTCTGCAGCTGGCTCATCATAATCAATTGTTTAAATATATATTCTCATAAGTGATTATGTAGATTATCAGATGGGTGGTTTTGACTATCTGTGTGATATATGAGACCATTAAGACCAGTCATCATCTTTCTCAGCGGTGCTTAAAGCTCAGATAAATAAAAAAAAAGTAGGGGTTGAAATTATTTTCAGTTTGTTGGTACTTCTTAAGAAGGTGGAACTTGCTTATGATCTGTGACAGATGGCTCACTGTAAAGCCTCCTTTATGCTGCTGTAAATCATAGACTGCAGCATCTGAAATTGTAGGGGGCGATATTGAGCCGGTGTTAAATTACAGGCACAGTGATGACACAAAGTGAGGGGAAAAAACACAACTAAAGTGCAAGTGATGTATAGTTTTACATCTACACCTTTACATCTCAATTATGCACACACATAAAAGAGAGTGGAGTTATTGACTCAGAAGGACAATTAAAAATCTATTGTTTTAGATTTGGTGGCACCATTGTTGATAACTCAGTTAACATGTCAAATATCTGCCTTTAACTGTGTAGAGCATCTGAGAGGCTATATTTTCTGTTGGGGAAGAGAATTACACATTTTCCAGTCCAGCAGTTTATAATAATACTTATAATAATACTATTTCACATTATTTTTATTTGCAGTGTATTTCTATCTTACGCTCACTCATGTCACCAGTCCCGGATGTATAAACGTTAACTTTCTGTCACAGCTGCTCAGGTTGAGACCCGCAGATAAGAGAGCACAATCAAAGATGAATTTGTGGTGTAAAATATCGGAAGGCAATCTTATTATCCCTCTCAGGCTATGATGTCACCCTCACTTAACCTCTTGGTCCGGTTTTAATCTGATTTTAGTGCTCACAGCATAGCTGGAGCTCATAATGAAGGCTGGACACTGAGTTCATATTCGTTTCACTAACTAATCCAAATGGACAAACACACTTGTTCTGACTGCGCTGGCAGAGATGTGGGGCAGCTCCATATTATTTCCTCCCATAGTCATGTGCTGTGCTTTCTCATTAATATGAAAATGGTTAAAACGCTGCCCTCCGCGGCAGAGAAGAGCGTTACCATTCATCCTCTCTACAGAGAATTAATTGGTGTTGATCTCCTGCATAAATGCCGCTTCAGTACAAACAAAAAAAAAAAAAAGGAATGTTTTTGTATTATTTTTGTCAACAGTAGCGACAGAGTCACTCAGGCTGACAAACCACGTTTTAGTTCACAATAGAGCGTCCTCCCACTCCTTCTGCACCGCTCGATCTGCTCAATCTGAGCTGTCGGCTCTGCTGCTGCATTCAACCAGCTCAGGCATGTAGAGGAACAACAATGAAGCTCCCACAAAGGCTGAGGGATGGCCTCTTTTCATCTGCATTTCCACATTAATGATTCTGTAGGAGTCGAACTTGTGTAACCACATGACTCACATTCCTGCAAAAACGGTGGAGTGTTGTGCATTTCTGTCCCACTTTGGGAAGCTACAGACGCTGGGACACACAATAACAGGACAGGGTGGAAAAAGGGCGTCTTGTGATGTATAAGATGCCTCTGTAAATCAAGAGCACAGGTTTTAGCTGATGGTTGAACGGATTTTTGGTCTGTCTCGCAGGATTTAAAGGTCATTTCGATATTTAAATGGATGGAGGTCGGCGTCAACGTATAGGTTATGTTAGAACTGCTCCTGGGAATTAATATTATTGATCTTGGTGCTGCTAATGTGTGTGTACTTAGGAAAGATGTGTGTGTGGGGACAATTATTATTGCAACAATCATTGTTTACTTAATTTAATTTTACTTATTTTAAATAATCAGGAAGATCTGCAATCATTTTTTACTATTGACGCCAAAAAATTCAGTTGAATTCATCTTTATTTACATAGTGTTACAAAATTAAATCTTTGATTTTTTTTTGTTCCTTTCAGGTTAATCTCGGTTTGATGTAGAATTGCTCACATCAGTGCTATCACTGCTTGATCAGTAAATCTTTATGAACTCATTATCTTGTGATTTAAGCACTAACAGACCCTCTTGAGCCATACTTGAAAAAGGTTTCCCATAAACAGGCACCCAAAAATGTTGGCACGGTGACCTGAAGTGACAGATGTCCTCAAATAAGAGTTTTGAAACCAGTCAGCAGTCCAGCCAGGCCACCAGCGTCCCACATTTAAAATATGAGGCAGAGAAAAAGGGGCAGACGAGGATTATTGATCGGTGAAATATGACACCATGTGTGCCACAGAGATATGAACCAGGCATCATTAATTAATGTTTCTCAGCGACAGCAGCTTCTGCATGTCCCGCTTGGGAGTTTATGTAAGATGTTCAATCTCATTAAATGCTGATATGACAGAAACTCACATGCATGCATTTGAACTCATATTAGGCTACTTTCTGTCCCATTAACAGCTAATTAAGATGTGAACGATCTCCTTGGGGGAAGTGTTCTACTTAACCGCCTTTCAAGTGGCTCCTCGTCCCACATTAATCTCCCTCCTCGGGGGAACACGGATATCGATCTGCTTTTCCCATGACATCAATCTCACTTGGAACAGCTGAATGAGATTAAAGCAGGATCAGCATCACATCCAGGAAGAGAGTTGGCGATAACCTGCAAACACGCAGTCCACAAAACCGCTGACATCAGTTTAACGCTGGTTAAAGGCCCCAAAGCAGGCGGCCCAACCAGAGCGTGATCTACATTTAGGTATCAGACAGATTGACCTTTTCCACAGTCATGTTTTGAATAACGGGACAGAAACTGCTTAAAATAGTATTTTTAAAAAGTATGTTTAAAGGGGTAGCTCATTAAAAAGTTTTGCTCATCTACTTATTGTCATTTGTTTTCGATGTAAACTCCTGATGTTGTTGCTTTTGACCTTTTACTGGATGCTGTTTCAAGATGGCGGTGCACAGAGGTGCAGCGGCCTCTTGAACTCCAGGGATTAACATCCAATTTTAGTAACTGGGGCCTGATTTTAGCACTGGTCCGCCATTATTTCTTGCAAATTTTCTACCAGTTCACAAGTCAATGTGGATTAACATGGCAAGAAAGTTCCTTGAATCCTTAAATCCTTGACATTTTTCATTTTAACCTCAACGCCTCCAAACTTTACAGAAGATAACTAGCTTTTTTTTTTTAATATGTATATATATATATATAGTAAATATAGGCTAAATCTGAAAACTACAGCATGGTTTTCAGATTTAGCCTTCATTTTTTAATAAAAAGGGAAAAGAATTCCAGCTCAAGAAAAAGCCAGATTTCTAAGTTAAAAGGACGAGAATGTTTTTTTTCCAAATGAGTTAACTCAGAGAAAAGCAAACATTTTTATATTCATTGCTATTAAAGCAACCAGTTTCATGAGACATTCCACCCAGCGGTTGTGCGAGTCTGTGGAAGTCAAAGAGATCCCTTTGATGCAGACCTGTTTTGTTCTCAGATATTCATCACACATTCAAGAATTTTCAGCAGCCTTCTTTCCGCTTATCGCCGACTCTGACAGACCCAGCCTCGGCAGCTCCTCTCTGCTGACAGCCCCTCGTGATCCTGCGAGAAAACGCAGGACCCTCTTGTCTGATAATTCAAGAAAAGCAAACTCTGCAATTTAAAAAGTTCCCAGGTTGGCAAAATTAAGTGTGCAGTTATAACAGAAGTTTCTTTTTGTTGCTCTGCAGCAGGAAGAAGGAAAAAGAACAATCCACCAGCAATGTGAATTATGCTCCTGACAGTGATGCGTTTGGGTTTGAAGAAACTCATTAACATGAGAGAAGTTTTCTTCTCAAGTCTCCCAGAAGATGAAGGCCAACGAGATAGAAATCTTACAAATGTCAGTATTATTTAGAACATTCTGCAGGGTGAAATATCCACTTGCTGGGGCCCGTCGTTGTAAATTAACCTGCTCACAGTTTGATGCAGGGCTCAGAGCTTGATCCAAAGCGATCATATTATAGAATCATTAGTGCCGCATAAGCATCTGAGCGCGCTGCTGCTGCTGCTGCGCATCCTTTGTGTCAGAGTGATGGCACAAAAATAATTTCTGACTGCATCCTCTGTTTTCCATAACAGCTGACACGTACACCTCATCTGAAGCGCTCAGTCTACATTTTTAGCACTTTTCTGACGGCCAAAAGATGGAGTGTTTGTTGTGAGATGGTCTGACAAAACATTATCCACCAGGGGTGGTGTGTATTCACACATGCGCTGTTGTTAGCCTAGCAGTTTTCCAGGCAAAACCTCCAGAGATGTGAGTGGATGGTTTGATGGGTGGTACGTTAAAAGTACCAATTCCTGAGAAGCAGAAGTAATATTTATACAATGGTGACAACAAGAGCTCCTCCAGCTGCAGAGGTGAGCAGACCTGAGGCCAGATCACCACCATGGTGTTGAATCAAATGGTGAAGGACCATATATGGCCTGGAAGAAGGTGGTCTGTAAATGAAATATCCTCATGTACGCTGCACATGTAAATAAATGTGCAGGAACTCCTGATCGTCATGGAGCGCATCAGTAAAAGGGATCAAATATAATGGTACTATACTACTACTACTACTACTACAAAATAAACAATCGTAGTAAAAAAATACAAAACAAAAGGTTGAAAAACTCTAGTAAAAGCATTTTAGAAAAGCTGCTAAAATACATGTTATCGAAATTCTCTGGAGCTGAGGCTCTCTCACAGTCTGCAATAAGTGCAGCTCATTTCTCAGATCTTTACACCTTCATGCATGAGGAAACAGACGTGATACAGCTGGAGCTGTGCAGCAAGTAAAAAGCCTAGGCTGGGTCTTCTCTGAACACCTCCCTGATAAATATCCTCACCTCTAGTCTGAGTTGGATGACAGCTCACATTAGCTTACTGGCCTCATACATCCGGGTAAGCGTGGATAAGGGCTGTGTGTGTGTGTGTGTGTGTGTGTGTGTGTGTTGCCACTCTGATGCTCCCTCATTTCGTCTTAGCACTGAACCTCAACAGGAAGTAGATGGACTGGGGTAGGCGCCCCTTAACTGGTCCGGTTTATTGGGCTTATTCATTAGTCATTTTATATTCCGCTGCTGTGGACACCCATCAGACCACCAGAGGAATAGACTGGTTATAGTGGGACAGAGAAGAATAAAAGTAAATGGGGAGAAACAAATTGATTAATGTGCAAAACTCTCTGGAGAAAAAAAGCTTTATATTGCTTTTTGCATTGGCTGCAGGTGACAAATGATTGTAAACGCAAGTTCTCTTTTCTTAAAAAGCCAATTTAAGCATTGTTTACAACTCAAGTCAAGCTTCAGGAAAGGTAAGAAATGCAACTATATAAACTAGAAACAGCAAGTGTTTTGAATTATCTAAGCAGAGAGTGATCGTACCAGCAGGAAAACCCTTTTCCCCCCCTTGATAAATATGTTAGTGTCTAATTTATTGTCTAAATGTTTAGATCTCTTTTCACATAAGTGGCTGCTCGGCACAGTTTATTATCGGACAAAAGTGGCGACAGGACATGAAAATATTGGGGAAATAAAGTAGAACTACAACAGAATCAAGGACCACATTAAAAAATGATGTACGGGCTCCAGGGTGACTTTCTACTGCTCCCAAGTTTATGAGCAGGTTGGAGAAAAGTAGAAAATTCAAATAAGGTGACGCTTTGAGCTAAAAGAGATCTGAAGAGGTTTTAAAAGTGCTTCTGCTGGAGCGTAATGTTAGCAGGGAACACTGCGGACCTGTAAATGATCACACTCTTAAATCTGACTCACTCATAATACACCCCTCTCACACCAAGGTGAAAAACAGATGAGTCACGACACATCTTCTATCTAATGTTCACTCAAATACAAAGAGACACAAAGACATCAAACTGATCAAATAAGCCTTTATTTAGTCTTTTCCTTTTATCATAACTGCCTATCTGTGTCACACTGCTGTAGGCATAATGGTGATTTATGATTTTAATGTACAGAAAACGTGCAATAAAAGTTGGCCAGGCACTGAGAAGTTTAATTGGCTACCTAAAAAAAAATAAATCTCATCCACACCTCTGTTAGGAGCGCTTTATCTGTGGTGATAAATTATATTTTGTCCTGTGCGTGGGACACAGTTGGAAGGAGAAAAAGGTGAGGGGTGGAAGGGAGCTAAATAGAGCCCTAATATGGAGACCTACCTGAATAAATGAGAGCACAGACATGCGGTATTTAGACAGTTCAGTGGCTGCTGCACACGAGTGGGATTTGTCCAGCCCACAGCTCAAACTGTAGCGCACCTCAGCATTAAACATTCAGCAGCAGCTACCCTGGGATTGGATATGTGATCTGAGTTTTATATAGCGTTCCTTTACCCTTCTTTAAAAAAAAAAAAGGGTGATGGGAAGATGAAGTTCTGTACCCCTCGGGGTGCACTCTGGTCCATTTAGGGCATTTAATTTAGAGCTAATAACAATCAGAAAAGTTCACTTGAATTCGTTGACAGGCTGTTATCCACCAGGCCCTTAGACAGCGGAGGTGATCATCTGCATGCAAATCGTCCTCTCCTCAAGGTGAAAGGGGGGTAAAAATGAACCTTTTGCTGGAGACTCCTAATATATGTGTGCATGTCATTTATAAATGCCCTGCAGACTTCTGTTCCGACTCTCTTATCAGTACGATGACGTCATCACTCAGCACCTTCAGATTAAAGCTTTTCTTTGTTAAATCGGCTGTGGGTTTGTAGGTGTTTCTATCATGTTAGTCACAGTTCACGCTGAAAGAGAACAGCTGAAGGTGTCAACAGCGACTGTGAATAGGACTGAAATTCAGGATGGTGTGCTGGAGCTGCAGCTAAATCGTCGGAGCTGTCCTCTTGCAGGGCAGGTCACTGACACCCCCTCCTCATCTCGCACTTTACCCAGCGCCGTTTTAACATCTGCCAACCACAAATTCTCAGACATAAATGCAACAGGACAGCAGTTGTGTTTTAGTGTAAATGCATTTCATGTCTGGCTGTGAATTTGAAAAGATGCATCCACACATAGTTACAGTCAGTAAGATTAAAAAGGCCGTTTGGTTCCAAATCAAAATAGATGTTCTTAAGCATGTGTGCCACTGGCAAGTGACAAATGCGCGACTCTGATTCCTTCATTCATCACCACGGCTCCGACTGATGAGAGTGGACAACATTTTCAGGTGTTCTGACAGTTTCAGATTGCTTTCTTTTGAAACAAGCAGCAGCAGCCTCCCTCCCTCTCTCTGTGAATGATACATGAGGCGGCGCGCTCCCCTTGAAAAGCTCCATCTTTGTAAATGATAAGGGCTCCTCAGCGGGAGGAAACCAGAGGGCCAGCAGAGTATAAACGACACCGAAAATACTCACTGTTTCTTTTCACACCTGCTCTTACATTTATATTTTGTATTTCGGAGAGTCGGCGGAGCAGATATGATGCATTTTCTGCGCCTGGCCATCCAGTTTTTTAAATGACTTTAGCCTTCATCTGTCAGGGTGACACAGCGTATGTCTGCGGCCACGGAACAGCCATGAATAAATGGAATAGACGTAATGTACTGTATGTTCCAGAAGGGGAGCCTGGACAAAAAAAATCTTGATCACATTTCACAACAGGATTTGTGTCATGCTGGCCGGGCGACAGCCATGCTTTCGTTTTACTTCTTTCAAAATGGAAAATGACAATAGTCATGACTCATGCAAATGTGGCCCAGGTGCAGAATACAGGAACGCTCAATGGGAGACAGGAAGTTGAATATTTCTGCCAGGTCTTATTTCGCTTGAAGTTTCTTCAGCTGTTTCTCTCCCACTGGTGAAGTTGACTGTTCCTGCCGTCCATCATGCAGCTCTGGTTCTGACATTTCTCTCCTCGGACTCCAGTTGAACTGCAACAGTTTCACTTCCAGCCTGCAGAATGTAAAAGTTTGGCCATTTCAGAGATGTCAAACATTCTGCCAACTTTACTCAAACTGCACTTATAGAGAGATAACCCCCAAAGATGGGAGCATTGTCTGCTTATTTTACAGCTCAAACGCTGATTTCTGAGAAGCAGAACAGCTAATTATCATTAGAGAAAATAACAAGGCCAAAAGTATCATCACAGGTGCTGTTTTAATGTTGGTAATATTTAGTTCTGCTCATGCTGCTCCTCTCTGTGCACGAGTGCAACAACACAACGGAAGTTTCATTTTGATTGTCGTCTTGAACATTCATTACATAGTTTGTGAAGGTTTACTGATTAATCCTGGAAGGAAAAGATACGTGAAGGTCGGATGTGCAAAAGTAGGAAAAAAAAGGAAGAAATGCCAGACTAGAAACTGACATCAGGGCAACAGAAGGTCTCAATCAGCCTCTTTATATACACAGAAAAGTCAGCACGCAAGAAAGGAAGCTGTCCTCACGACTTCAGTCTGCTCTTTAAAAGGTGCAGAAATGTCAACATGCTGCTGTCAGTCAAAAGCAAGGCAGTTCAGCAGAAACTGTCCACCCCGCTGATGAGCGGGCCAGCGCATCTGACACAGATGATGTAAAAAAAAAAAAAAAACACCCTAAATTCACATAGGATTTTTTTCAAGTTAGCGTCAGTTGAAGCCGTGGCCTCTTCAATTATAACCATGGCCAAGGGTGATCGTCCAATCCAAAGAAAAATTGGGGGGGTTTAGAATGAGAAGTAAGAATGATAAAGAAAAATCATATCAGGGTACCTTATCACTGACACAGAATGATCCCCGTGATGAAAAAAATTACTCAACGCCAGACTGCAGTCGCAGAGAAATAGATTGTACAGATGAGAGAGGATAAAAGAAGATGGCTTAAGAAAGATAAAGGGAAATTGAATCTCTTCTCCAGTGATTTCCTTTGCTATCTGCCTTCACAAGCTGGGTCAGCACTCTGCGATGAACGGGGGTTTCTGATCTTTTTCACAGCGCTCTCTATCATTCAGTTGCACAAAGAGTATTTGGCTCTAACTTGGCGTCCCTGACGGCCGGCCGGGGACGATGTGCTTCGGTATAATTTCAACTTCAGTCCATCAGGAGAAGTGTGTGTAACTGTGACCCTGGCGTGCGCGCAGGGTCTCGTTGTGTCTGACAGACATCTTTATGCTGTCTGCAGCCGTGGCGGCACAGACACACAAAAACACACGCAGACGGATCTGACATTTGCAGCCATTCTTTTTGTTTTTTCATTGTTGCCATGGACACCTTGTGTTTTCCCAGGGCTTCTTTATTGGACTGGTGACCTGTCCATGGAGGAGTCCTGCCCCCCCCCCAGTGACTACCGGGATAGACTCCAGTTACTAAATAACTGTCAAATTGATGCATAGATGAATTTCTAAAGTGCTATTTTTACTAAACAGGAATCACAAGAGCAGCACTCATCAAAAAGAAGAGCACTTACTAAGTTTGGAGTGTGTGGGGAAAAATGGATGGCATCGCAGCTTCCAAATGTGAGGTCAGAGAATCTCAGTCATCCGCTGGTCACGGACTAAAGATGGGAGCCCTCCCTGCTTCCAGTATTTTAGATTATTAGTCCCCCCCAGCCC
>BJFM01000007.1:131247-148999 GCA_016586285.1 Arothron firmamentum
CCCGTTCCTGGATTACTGTGCTTTCCTCTGGGGTAGACCAGATGACACCAGGGTGAGTGCACCACAGTTGGCTTTAGCTGAGACTGATGGGAATTTTATTAGTGCTGCTGCTGCAGTGCAGCCTTTGAAACATTCAACAACATTTACTGGTTCAATCTCCCAGAAACAGAAGGAACAGTCTCAATGTGAGTTGAAATGTCTCAGCTGCTGTCCCCCAGGGACGACAGTCCACACTGTGGTGGACTGACTCTTGCTTGGAGCCGAGTCTTCTAATAGAGGGTCATTTGTTAGAGGGAAGTTCAGGGCCAGGCTGTATCTTTGTTAATACTGGACACACTTTCTTACTTTCATGAAAGAGAATTTAAAAAATAAACCTCCCCATAATCATCCAAACCACACTTTAAAAACATCAGCTTCTTTTTAACAGGAAGAAACCATCAGCAGGACCAGAAAGGTGTGGAGGGACCATCCGCTGATGGATGACAGGTGAAAAGAGGAGGGGAAGGGGAGATAAAGCAGAAGGAAGGACAGAAAGTGGACATATACATACATGCAAATGATTTGTTACACTGAAGATGCCGAACTACAAAAGTGAGTAGGAGCAGTCAAGAGGCGAGGAGAGGAAGACGGGCAACCCTTAACCAATAAGGTTCCTGTGCAACTCTAGGAAAGTCAAACAGTGACTGGGAGTTTTAGACGCAACCATGAGACTATTAAATGGTCTATTAAATGGTCGTTATTGCTCTGCAGCCATTCGTCTGCAATGAGACTCGTGAAAATGTTCCACAAAACCTGCAAAATGAGAAAACATCCGCCAAACTACAATAAACACACAGGCTTCACTAATTCTGCCTCTTTGGACAGATGGTGAAAAGAAGCTCCGATGACAACCAGTCATGCTGAAAAACTGCTAAAAATCCAGAAAAACCGCTTGAGAAATGTGTAAGCAAAGTGTCGCTCAGTGACCCTGCAGAAGTGCCGCCTAATCAAAAAGCGTCTGGCAAAGATTGCTCGACCCACCGCTTGCATAAATACATGAGTAACAACTGTAACCCACAGCTCTTCTCTAGATTTGCGTGTTGAAACACATCCCAAAATCAATTACGCCCCACTCCTGCTGCTGAACGGCCCTACAGTTTGTCCTGAAGTCTCTCACTCAAACACACTTCAGGCTACTCAGCAACAACTCCCGTGTCGCTCAACTAAAAATATTCCACCGTCCTGCTGGTGTTGACATCCCAGACCTGTTGTTGAACACCTGGAAGCAGTGGGAGAGATAAGATACGCAGCTATGCAGTGGACAAAACAGCAGAGTCGATCCCTCAGATCGTCTATGATTCCCTGAGGGGGGGAAACATAAAGTTTCAAGAAACTTTTTTTTTTTTTTTTTTGGTGCTTTCTGCACAAATGTCTGACATGCTACAGCGGCCTTTAATTGTGATGTAGGATCCTTGGACACCTACAGAATGAAAGCTGCATGGCTTGTTGTGCACTCAGGGTTCATTTAGTCTGGCGAGAACCAAACCAGCCAGGTGCAGAATTAAACCAGTCAACCAACGAGACGGTCTGACAGCTCCCGCTCCAGTATCCTGGTTTACAGAGTTATTCTACACGCTAATAAAGCTCTATTTGATTGCATTCAGTTCTGGTTCTCAGCAGAATTTTCCCTCCATTTCTGGCTGTTTCAGGGCTGAAAGTGTTGGCTGCACCACTATTTATGCGTTCTTAACAGCACTTTGAATCGCTCATCTTCGGTTAATCGCTGACTATTCTTGCCTCGGCACATCACGGTTGTCAGCCACGTAATAATTAGACTTCATGTTCTCCTGAGGTCCTCGGGCGGAAAAGCCACCTTTCGTGACTGCATCAGGAAAATGATCTGCTGTAACACCAAACTCATTTATACCCCTCAAAAAAGGAGTAGGATATTATATTTAATGGATTCATTTATGACAGAACTTCAGAAATAAGTACTTTCTAAAGATTTGTGTCATTTCTAAGGTATAAAATGTTTATAACAGACATGTAAAAAAAGCAGCTGCATTATTAAATTTTGATCGGTTTGGTGACTTGGGTTATTTCTTCTGCTTACTCTGTTTGGTTCTTGTGTTTGTGGGGTTATTTTGTTTATTCGTTGACACCAGGTGATTAATTTTAAAAAATAGACTGTTGCCTGTAAAGTCAGACTGTAATGTTTTTTTTTTGTTTTTTTTACCTCTTCTTGTGAAACGACCGGGAGAGTGATTTATTCTTGATAGGTAAAGTATATAGCTTCTCAAACTTTTATTGTTCAATCTGGTCAAACATGATTACTGGTGTGTACAAACAGCAATTAAGAGAGAGAGAGAGAGACAGAGAGAGAGAGAGAGAGAGAGAGAGAGAAAGAGAGAGAGAGAGAAAAAGAGAGAGATCCGCCTGAAAACAAAATTATTCCAACTTAATGGGCAGCAGTGAAGTTCCTGTCTGCAGTGAGGTGATGGGTGCAGCCGGTGGAAAGGACATTGATCTGCTCGGCTGTGGATTAGCTCCAGTTGCTCTTTCTCAGCCTGCTGGTTCAGCGGTTGTCACTCACGCATTGATTTGTCACTTGACATATCGCAGACGTTGTTCTGGAGAGAAGCTACCGCAGAGGCACAGAGGAACCTTCCTGCAGCTCACGCACGTCTGCGCTCCAAAGTCACTGCTGGGGAAGCTGCAGAGGTCACGGTGCCTCCAACGGCCTTTAAAGAGCTAAATGGCAACAAATTAAATTGTAGAACACACCTTAATGTGTGCTTGTTTGCATGTGTGTGAACCTCTGTGAGTGTCTCCCTCCAGTCACATCTTATTAGTCTCGGTGGACATTGGCCCGGACACTTAACGATCTCACGACAGAAGCCTCTAGCACAGTGGCTACTACTAACAGAATAACGTGCTTATTTGTTTGAACCATGCTAAATTGGATTATCTCTCTCTCTCTCTCTCTCTCTCTCTCTCTCTCTCTCTCTCTCTCTCTCTCTCTCACACACACACACACACACACACACACACACACACACACACACACAGAGTTGACCGTCCATCTTTGTGAGGACTTCCATAGACATTCTCCAGCTCCTCACCCTAATTACAACTGAACCCTGACCTTAACCCTGACCCTAACCTTAACCAACACTGTAATCCAACATGGACCCTAAAACCAAGCCTGAACCCTCAAACAGACCTTTGAAGCTGCGAGGACCGAAACAAAAGTCCTCTCCTCCCAAAAACGTTCCCACTTTGCAGATAGATGTGCATATTGGCCCTCAGACACTTCCATTATCTTTAAAATCAAAGAGAGATTTTGATCCCAGAGTGAAAATTCCCACTTCTGAACAGCAGAGCAAGAATCATCTCAATCTAATAAATACAGATCAGAAAAAGAGAATGGAGAAAAAGTCATACAGATGGTTTGTGCAAAAGCAGAAGGATAAGTGATGCTGATATTGCAACACCAGTGCAGTTAAGGTACAGTTTATTACAATATACGCAGAGTTGAACAGTTAATTGTTAATTTATTATAGATTTTATGGATCTAATTTTATGCAACTAATATTCTTGTTTAATTAACCGACTAGATGTGCAAAATGTCCACTGTACATCAACCGAGACTTTATTTTCTGGCGGTATAACGGCACTGTTAATATTTTATAGGCTGACAACATATATTCATCTCTTTGTTTGTTAACGGTGACAAGAAATCAGAGTTCACGCTCCCGTGGAGTCTCCTCGCTACTCGTGTCTTCCCCTGAGCTGCCTGCCCCCCACCCCCCCACCCCCCGCTGACTCCTGCCACTTACGCTGAGAGGCCGTCTGCGGCCTGTGCTGCTGGCGCCCGAGGCAAAGGTTGCCTCCGTGAGAGCACCACAGGCAGCGAGCAGGCAGACACCAAAACAAAACAAAGGGGCCAGCGGCCATCATGTTCCTTTTTATTATGACACACACACTCACCTGAGAGGAGGCTGATACAGCCGGCCGATGCGCTACAGAGAGAGGTCCAGCGTTTCCATAGTAACAAGGTGAACATATTAACAGAGGTCATCTGGCATTACTGCATAATAAGTGCAGAAGTAGCGAAGGCAGAAGCTTATGTTGTGAAGTGTTTTATGAGCACAAATAATCATTTAATTAGCAAAGATGTTTCAAGGTGACAAACTAGCAATAGTAATTAACATTAGTTTAAGCACGAATATACTTAATTCTAGAGAGGGATGAGCTCTACACTGACCATGCATGTTGATGCGGTCAGTATTCTAACACAGGAATAATTTCTTCGCCATATCAATAACGGGTTTTCGGTGTCACTTGCCAGTGTCAGCATTCTTTCAACCAGCTACATGAGCAGCTCATCTGTAAGAAAACCACCCAGACAAATATCACTGCTGCGTCACATGACAGTGAGGGGAAAAAAAAGGTCGAGGGGGACGCAAAAGAAAAAACATCTGGACGCATGTGGAACTGTGATTATCACATATTCACAAGTCGGGACAGTCTTGCTGCCAACAACTAGAGGTGATTGAGAAGCTTCGTGTCCACGTTTGTGGATCTCTCACATCATCTTGTGCTGCGATCTCCACTGTGTCGGCTGTTTTTTGTGTAAAATCCAGCAAAAATAAACTGCACATGCTGTTTCTTTTCACTACTGTGGAGTGGAGTTTAGGAGGGTACTCTTCAGAGAGAGCAGAGGGAGAGTAGGTGGCTTCAATTATCCAGTCAGGGGTCAGATATGATGCCTTCCCAGAACAACACACTGGCACATGCCAACGATGGGACGCACATGCTTGAAAGTTGAGAAGTGACTTCTGCAATTGAAACAGCTCCAGTTAAAGGTCGCATGACGGGAAACCAATTAGATCTGTTTTCGATATCACATCTCCCTTTTAGTTCATAAGAAAAGGTCAAGAGTCACTTTACGGTTGCTCTCATCTTTCATTAGTAATAATTTATGTGTGTGTCATACACCTATGGTTGTTATTACAACTGTTTTCTTGTCTCCTTGCTGATGTAATATGGTGTCAAATTCAATTTTATTCGTACAGCATTTATAACAGTTCTGATTGTCTCTGGGAACTTTACAGGGAAGGTGATGAAAAGTCTCACTCTCACTTTTGTGCTTAGGCGGTAACACAACTCTACACCTTCCACACGCTAGTCTCACAGCACCCATCTCCTCATCTCACGCGCTGAAGGAAAGATAACCACCATCATTCTCAATAAAACACAACCTTTTCAAATATGTAAAACCTCACAACGAGGCTGTCGGTCGCACAACGCAGAGCTGGTTTTGTTGCATTTAAATGAACCTTCTGGGACTCTGTCTCTAAACTGTTTTATAAAACTGTTTCGAAAACAAACCAGGTAAGTGGAGGAAGCACATACTGTAATTGTTTACATGTTCCCCATTAAACCAATTTAAAAAATGTACATACATGCAGCACGATGGGTACAGAAGAGCAGCAATAATATGGAACTGGAGCTGAATAATTCACAGCACTTTGCTCATATGGGCACCAGGTCCACACACATGTGATAACATGACCCATAATTGCATCTTTTTGCAAAATTCATTGGGACTACGTCAAGACTTGTGTAGATTAAACGCTGGAATGCTGCTGCTCTTCATGTCGTTTCTTTGTGTTGCCCTTATATCGCTCACATTACAGATACAATAAAAAGCAATTGTTTGACTTCATTAGCATGCATGTGTGGAGAGTGAATAATGTCACACTGAGTGGCATCATCGCGCTGATGTCAGAACATCCTGATGGACAGAAACAACAAGGGAGCCGCTTAATATGGCATCATCAAAAAGACATTAAAAAAATCCAATAACATAAAGCCTCTGAGCTAAGAGTGAGATGAATATAATTTGACCTGTTTAAGAATTCCCCGGTGCAGCATGAGCTCATCTGTCACTGGGGTGGATGTTTGGCTACTTGAGTTTAATACAAAAGACAGTTTGCCAACTTCTCTTGACTTAACGGACCTTCATCTGTCCATCTGCTGAGACAGATTTGTAGATTCACTTTTATAAAAAAGAAAGCAAGACTTTTTACTGGTATCAGGATGATTAGCCTCTGAGTGAGTGGTGTTTTAGCTGCTGTCTACCTTGTGTGATTTCAAGATCTGCGTGCACATGTTTTTGTTTTTTTTTTAGATCCGCATATAAAAAGCATTCAAATTAAATGGCAACCAAACTTTTGAAGAAATCAGATTAAAGATTTTTCTGTTTCTACAAAACACAGAAACATACATTGGTGGATTAGCATTTTGTCTAAAGGTTCAAAGAATGTCATTGAAAAGAGAAGGAATGAATAAACACAAAACCTTCACTGTTGTTTACATCATTAATTTATATTCCACCTCATCCCTGAAAACACATTCACATGTTTAAGTGAAACATATCTCACATACATTAGGAGCAAATTTTGATAAAAGGTGCTTCCTTTCTCAGAAAATGCAAATCCACTCATCTTGTAGTCCAGCCTTGAAGGGATTAAATCCAAACATGTTTTATCTTTAAAACCTTTAGAGCATTTTAATGTCTGTGTTATAAAATAGGAATAAAATGGTATATGTGGATTTCTTGGTCTGGTTAAGTCATGCATCCTAAATCCTTTTTAATACTCCTGATTTAGGATGCAGCAAATGTAAATATAGATTTTTGTGCCGCCTACAGTAGCATGGGTTGCTGACTGGTCAGGTTGCTGGTTTTGGTTGGCTTCAGGTTGGTTTGCACTCTTGTGCCCTCAGGTTTGGAGTTTAAGGTCACCTCAGCTACCACCTTATCGTGGTGGAGGGGTTTGCGTGTCCCAATAATCCTAGGAGCTCAGTCGTCTGGGGCTTTATGCCCCTGGTAGGGCCACCCTTGGCAAACAGGTCCTAGGTGAGGGATCAGACAAAGCATAGCCCAAAAAGACATCTTATGATGAGGAAAATAGATGGTCTCTAGTTTCCCTCGCCGGGATTTGGGTCACCGGGGCCCCTTCCTGGAGCCAGGCCTGGGGGTGGGGAACGATGGCGAGTGCCTGGTGACTGGACCTTTACTCATGGGGTCCGGTCGGGCTCAGCCCGAAGAGGCAACGTGGGACCCCCTTCCCGTGGGTTCACCACCTGCAGGAGGGGCCAAAGGTGTCGGGTGCATTGTGTGTTGGGTGGCAGCCGAAGGCGGGGACCTTGGCGGTCTGACCCCTGGCTGCAGAAGCTGGCTCTAGGGACGTGGAATGTCACCTCTCTGATGGGGAAGGAGCCTGAGCTGGTGCGCGAGGTTGAGAAGTTCCGACTAGATATAGTCGGCCACACCTCGACGCATAGCAAGGGCTCTGGAACCAGCCTCCTCGAGAGGGGTTGGACTCTCTTCTACTCTGGAGTAGCCAATGGTGAGAGGCGACAGGCAGGGGTGGCGATTCTTGTCGCCCCCTAG
This sequence comes from Arothron firmamentum, assembly GCA_016586285.1. Taxonomy (NCBI): domain Eukaryota; kingdom Metazoa; phylum Chordata; class Actinopteri; order Tetraodontiformes; family Tetraodontidae; genus Arothron; species Arothron firmamentum. The sequence continues at coordinate 138,689 of BJFM01000007.1, forward strand.
CTCAGTGCCTGTACATTGGAGTTTACCCCGGTGAACGAGAGGGTAGCCTCCCTCTGCCTTCGGGTGGGGGGACGGACCCTGACTGTTGTTTGTGCCTATGGCCCAAACAGCAGGTCAGCGTATCCACCCTTTTTGGAGTCCTTAGAGGAGTGTCCTTAGAGTGCTGGAGAGTGCTCATTCTAGGGGGTTCCCTTGTCCTCCTGGGTGACTTCAATGCTCACGTTGGCAGCGACAGTGTGACCTGGAGGGGTGTGATCGCGAGGAATGGCCCCCCCGATCTGAACCCGAATGGTATTCAGTTGTTGGACTTCTGTGCTCGTCGTCTTCTGCCCTCGTAACGAACACCATGTTCAGGCATAAAGGTGTCCATATGTGCACTTGGCACCAGGAAACCTTAGGCCGCAGTTCGATGATCGACTGTGGTTGTCTCATCGGATTTGCGGCCACATGTCCTGGAGAGAGGGGCGGAGCTGTCAACCGATCACCACCCATCCGGCGTCTGAGGAGGGGAAAGCGGTGCACTGTCAACACTGTGTACAGTGGCGATGATGTGCTGCTGACCTCAACCCAGGCCGTTGTGGATCGGTGGAAGGAATACTTCGAAGACCTCCTCAATTCCACCGATGCACCTCCTGGTGAGGAGGCAGGGCCTGGGGACTCGGGGGCGGATTCTCTTATCTCTGGGGCTGAGGTTGCCGAGGTGGTCAAAAAACTCCTTGGTGGCAAGGCCCCGGGGGTGGATGAGATCCGCCCGGAGTTTCTTAGGGCTCTGGGTGTTGTAGGGCTGTCGTGGTTGACACGACTCTGCAACATCGCGTGGACATGGGGGGCGGTGCCACTGGATTGGCAGACCGGGGTGGTGGTCCCTCTTTTTAAGAAGGGGGACCGGAGGGTGTGTTCCAACTATAGGGGGATCACACTCCTCAGCCTCCCTGGTGATGTCAATTCAGGGGTACTGGAGAGGAGGGTCCACCGGATAGCTGAACCTCGGATTCAGGAGGAACAATGTGGTTTTCATCCTGGTCGTGGAACTGTGGACCAGCTCTACACCCTTGGCAGGGCCCTTGAGGGTGCGTGGGAGTTTGCCCAACCAATCCAAATGTGTTTTGTGAATTTGGAGAAGGCATTCGACCGTGTCCCTCGGGGAGTCCTGTGGGGTGTTCTCCTGGAGTATGGAGTGTCGGGCCCCCTGATACGGGCCGTCTGCTCCTTGTATGACCGGTGTCAGAGCTTGGTCCACATTACCGGCAGTAAGTCAAACTCGTTTCTGGTGAGGTTTGGATTCCGCCAGGGCTGCCCTTTGTCACCGATTCTGTTCATAACTTATGGACTTATGGACAGACTTTCTAGGCGCAGCTATGGTGTTGAGGGGGTCTGGTTTGGTGACCTCAGGATTGGGTCTCTGCTGACGATGTGGTCCGTGGTCCGTTCATCAGTCCGTGACCTCCAGCTCTCACTGGATCGGTTCACAGCCGAGTCGGAAGTGGCCGGGATGGGAATCAGCACCTCCAAATCTGAGGCCATGGTTCTCGAGTACCTTCTCTGTGTCGGTGAGGAGATCCTGCCCCAAGTGGAGGAGTTTAAGTATCTCGGGGTCTTGTTCACGAGCGAGGGAAGGATGGAGCGGGAGGTCGACAGGTGGATCGGTGCGGCGTCTGCAGTAATGCGAACTCTGCACAGGTCCGTTGTGGTGAAGAGAGCTCTCGATTTACCGGTCGATCTTCGTTCCTACCCTCACCTATGGTCACCTATGAGCTTTGGGTTATGACTGAAACAGCAAAATCATGGGTACAAGCAGCCGAAATGAGCTTCCTTCGCAGGGTGGCTGGACTCTCCCTTAGAGATAGGGTGAGAAGCTCTGCTCCGGGAGGAGCTCGGAGTAGAGCCGCTGCTCCTCCGCGTCGAGAGGAGCCAGATTAGGTGGCTCGGGCATCTAGTTAGGATGCCTCTTGGACGCCTCCCTGGTGAGGTGTTCAGGGGATGTCCCACCGGTAGGAGGCCCCCCGCTGGAGAGACTATGTCTCTCAGCTGGTCTGGGAACGCCTGGGGATCCCCCCGGAGCTGGACGAAGTAGCTGGGGAGAGGGAAGTCTGGGCCCCCCTGCTTAGGCTGCTGCCCCCGCGACCCGACCCCGGATAAGCGGAAGAAAATGGATGGATGGATGGATGGAGGTCAACTCAAACTCACCATAGTGTACGAGCCGAGCCTCTATTAGTCATATTCAATATTCTTTGTCCCCAGAAAGACTTTTAATCGAGCAGGCGTTCCCTGCTGAGCCAAAGTCTCGCTGCTCTTTGGGTCTATAAATTGAACTGGCACAGCGGTCGTGGACATGGTGTACATGAACTCCAAACAGCAACGTGCAAGTCAAAGAATGCACCAGTCTGAGTCCAACTGCCATCATGCCACCGCTGTGAGGAGCAGACACGCAGATCTGCTGAGTTCTTTGGAAATCAGTATGATTCTGTCTGAAACTTGGCCACTGCTTCATGGGACATCATTCGTGGTCACTGAGGCATTAGCGGGCTCTTTTGTGAGCGTGAGCTGCTGTGTGCGTTGTTTCCTGCCACACAAACACAAAACCAACGCCTAAATCATCCAGCTCTGGCTGTCTGACAGCTCACGCTGATGGGAGTTAAAGAGCACAGCCTAATGTCAGTCTTGTACACTTCATTATGACAATTAGGGCTGCACATACTTGTATTTATTGTTATTTACATGTATTTACATTAGCGTCATCATGCCAATGCTGAAGAAGTTTGCTTCACAAATGCTGTGACAGGGAGAAGCGATGTTGTCTGCTTGCATTAATCTGATCTCTGTAATCGCCCCCACCGCCCTCACCCAGCCCACATCCTGAAACAACCAGCAGTGTTTATGCAGGCTCGCCATGCCCTTTATTCAGTCTTAATATGAATTGATTTTTAAAAATTAAAGCACTGGGACACGACAGCACAGGAGAGGAAATACAAGCAGATATAAGCAATACTGACCGATACAGGCAAAATTTAAAGTCCAGCTGAAATCACACCATTTGTACAGTTTTCTTTTAAAAACCAAAACTTCTGAATGTAACATCTAATGTTAATGTTGCAAAAAAATCAATCAAAACTCACTTTTTGCTGGTTATGTGCGATCTGCCCTTAAGAGTTTAATCTGTGAACCTTTCATTTGCGTGGTCAGCCTGTAAAGCTTTTCAGGGCCGTGTTTCCAGAAGGATATTGCTGTTTCACAGCTAAACAGAATATCAGCAGGGTGGTTACATCATCTATTTAAGCCTGCTCATTCTGTAAGGCAGTGTAGGCTCAATTGAGCATAACAAAGAAGTTTCAAACAAGGGCAATGTGTCATATTTCCTAACTGGTGGGGCGAAGAGCAAACACTGGGTCTCCAGGAGCGCCATTAAAGCCGACTCTGCATTAACACAGATATTCTGTTTCCTGCATATTTTTCCATTAACCAGAAACCTCAGTCAACACATAAATGCCATAAGTAGAAAAATTAGATTTCCAGCATGTGATGTAACTTGTTTCCCATTTGAGCACTTAAAGAACATAGCAGAGTAAGTGAGAGCCAATGGTGGGTCATTTGTGTGGATTTTTCGGCTTTGAGGACGAAGCAAAGCTGCACGGCTGCTGCAGGAATTTCTAAAAAAAAAACCACTACGAGCATCAGCAAGTCACACCAGCCTGTCCCATGAATCCATGGTTTAGGTTCCGTACGCAAAATAAACCTGTCCGTAGCAACAAAGGTGTGAAAAAAAAACCTCATCTTTACCACTTTATGGAGCACAGCCTGGATCAGTCTGCCGTCAGTACAGATGCTCCTTGAGTCAGGCCAGGGTTGACGTAGAGCTGCTTCGAGCATTTAAGAACAGAGGGGGGAGGATTGAGCATCGAAACGAGCTCTCTGAGTCGGGCTCTTCTTCTCTCGGCTGCCCAGGATTACAGCTTACTGATGCATGAGTGCTGGTCAGCATGTCAGCGTGCAAGTACTGCACCGCCTGCTCCGAGTGCACGGACGTGCACTCGAGCACAGCAGCAGTAATGGTGGAAGGTGTGTACTTCTCGCACCTCCGAGTATGTTCCCTAGTTCAGAATTTAAAAGCTCCTGCTTGGGTACTGATAGCAGCTCTGTCTGTAGGGGCCTGAGCTGGAGAAGTGCTAGGACACTGTTGGAGCGCTGCCGAGATGCCCTTGAGCAAAGTAGCAAATCTTAAAAATGCTGTCAGCGCCTGTTCAGGGCACCACACTCTCTCTGATGCCTCTCCCTTAATGACTGCATGTGCATATGTTCTTTGTATGCTTGTGTCTGTGTTATAACATGTGGAAACAGTGATTTTCCTTTGGGATTAATAAAGTGCGCCTCTTCTTCATAATCTTCTCATTAGTATGTTCCTGCTTCTGACTTGAGTATAAGCACTGGGAGGGACTTTAGGACCCATAACTCTTCATTAGCATAAGTGACATGTAATAAAGAATTGATTTATTACTGAAGGAACAGTATTCCTGATGAATGTCGTCATATCCCGATGAGTTGACAGCCTGTACAGCCTGTGGATGATTGGATTTGGATCAAATGAAAAATTTTATTTCAAGAATTCTTCACCATCAAAAGAAAAAGTTTAATTTCAGTTGGACTTTAACACAGTAAGCAAGAATACTGTCTTAAGCTTCAGCTAATGCTGCACCAAAGCTGATTCCACTGATTTCCAACATTTAGCACATGTGGTTGGTTTATTGGAGATAATTTCTGTCGGCTTCCATGATGTGCATTTTTGAAAGAACCAAATAAATAAATAAACATGCAGCTGCAAACTCTTATCACACGCGTACGTACACATATTAAAGCAACAAAAAGAATCCAAACAAATCAAGGCGGCCAGCCTTTTCATCAGTCCGAAAGCAGCCCGCACTGCTTTAGCAACGAGGCTGAAAAAGACATAAAGTTCACAGTCCACCAGTTTCCAAAATAGCACAAACTGCATCTCCATCTTTAGAATATGTGCTCTCAGTCACTATTTGAGGGAAATAACATTAAAGGGAGCAAAGATTAAAGGAAGTGGGGGAAGCGATGTGCGGCTGCACATGTCCGACTCCCGTCTTTCATGTAGCGTTTGCTGAGTCTCAGTTCTCCTGCTCTGTTTTCCCCCGGTTTAAACCTCCAGGTATCACTTTAATGAGCGATTCCCATAGAGAGGTGTAACATCCAGCAGTCCACAGACTGGGGAATAGAACTCAATCCACAATTATGTACATGTTCAGCATGTTCTGCATGTTCTGCATGTTCTGCATGTTCTGCGTTCAGCTCTGGTCGGAGGAGGAAACAGTGTGAAACAGAGTGAGAGACACAGAGCGGATGCTCACATTTTCCCTGATCTTGTGTTCCTTGAGTGCCCATTTTATCTTCGATAAAAGACACTTAGTGATATTTGTTCTCTTTCAGTCAGACCCTCAGGCAACTCTCCTCCACACACACGCACACGCGCACGCACGCACACACACACACACACACACACACACACACACACACGTACAATCATAGTTGTGTTTGGACTGAAATGGTGAACACAGACCCTGCTTCCTCTTGACTTCCTTTTTCAAAACCTAATCAAATCACTTGCCTTCAGAGTCATTGAATATTTAATTACATTGTATTCTTAAACAACATTAAAGATAATTGATTCAGCCACTTGAATGTGGATTTCTGAAATCTCAGTCTCTGTGTACTGGAGAAAACTGAGGCAATTTCCTCCTGGATGCAGAAGTGTTTGTTTCAGCGCTCAACATCAAGGGTCCTTAAGGGTCAAATACACAAATAAATACTTTATTTCTTTCAACAGTCTGTCTTTCTGTCCAGTTCAAAACACCACACTCTCTAAAAGAATGATCCTTTTGTGTCCCGGCATAGTATCCTCTTAAAGGCCTTCCTGAAATCATTGTTGAAGATGGTGTATATGACTGGATTGACGCAGGAATTGCAGTAGCCAATCCAAAAGAAGAATTTAAACAAGGGGATGGGAATGCTGCACGTTTCTGGGCACACGGCCTGGAGAGAATAAGAAAGGAAGAAAGGAAACCAGCAGATAACAAACACCCCCATCACCACGGCCAGCACAAAGGTGAACCTCTTCTCCCTGTTCAGCATGGCCTTCCGCCGCGATATGGGCGTCCCCCCAACCTTCGGACTTTCCTCGAGTTCCAGTCTTACTCCGGATGATGTGGCCACAGTGGTTTTGTATCTGCAGGCCAGGTTTAGCACCTGCCCTTTCAACCCTTGGCTTTGGGACAGCCCCAGAGTTTGCCTGCCCGTTTGGCTCATCTCCTCTCTGCTGCCAGCGCGGGCCACCCTCTCCTTGACCGGTTCCAGCTCGGCTTCGGAGTCAGAGCTGGACGTGTTGTCTCGATGGGCTTTGTCGTGTTTGCGGGGAGGTTTCTGGGCCTCTTTGTTGGAGGGGATTTGGTTGTCATGTCGGGGAAGTGAGGGCATGACAGGGGGGTTCTGGGCCGGTGTGGTGCTTGAATTACTAGGATGGTGCCGAGTGTCCTGGCTCCTGGTACTTCCAGGTGGGTTCTGCGGCACTGGTGAGCCTGAGTCCGCTGTTTTAGTCAGGACCTTCTTTTCCTGGCCGGCGCTCCCAACCGCTGGACCCTTACTCTGCTGCACCTGCTGAGATACCTTCACAGCAGATTCACACGTCACCATGTTCCCGTTTTTCCCTGCTTTCTTCTTTTCTCTTCCTCTTTTCTCCCCGCTTTTCCCCCCGTTTTTCTGTCCAAGCGGGCAGCGCGTGTGCTGCTTGGCGATCTGGTAAATCCGAATATACACCAGAATCATAATCACGCAGGGGGCGAAGAAGGAGCCGATGGTGGAGTAGAGGATGTACCAGCGTTCACTGTTCAATTCACAAGCCTCCTCGCCTCCTTCACTCTTATCCAAGGTCAGAAGAGGAGGAAAAGAAATGACTGCAGAGATCATCCAGACCACAATGATGGCCGCCTTGATGCGTACAGGCGTGCGTTTGGCCCCATAGGACACGGGCCGAGAGATGGACAAATAGCGGTCCAGCGCTATCGCGCACAGGTGTACGATGGAGGAAGTGCAGAAGAGGACATCAAGCGCCAGGTAGATCTCACACCAAATGGAGCTAAAGGCCCAGTAGCCCTGCAGCTCATTCGCCAGCGAGAAGGGAATAATAAGAGTGGCCACCAAAATATCTGCCGCTGCCAGAGACACCAGGAAGAGGTTCTGTGCTCCCTTCAGGGACCGCGACGTCAGGACGGCAATAATGACCAGGATGTTCCCCACGATGGTCAGCATCATCATGAAGGTGATGGAGATGGCAATACTTGCAGTGGCCTGCGGGGAGTAAGGCGGGCTCCGGGCAGTGCTCCGGTTGCAGGGCTGGACGCCGGACACGAGGCTGGCGTTCCTGTTCGGAAGTCCTCCGAGCTCCGACAGGCAGGGGGCGTCTGGGGCCGTGGCCATGGCTGACGAAGAGCCGCCTCCTACGGATGTAGACACAGAAAAAGAGCGTTGAGCTATGATCCCATAGCTAAACGCAACATGGAAATTGTTATTTATGTCTTTATGTCTGCGTTGAAAAGAAAGATCTTGATGATTAGCAATTAGCTTGGTGTATAAGATACTTATATAAACCTGACATTATTAGAATTAATCAACCAACAATAGATGAACAAATTACGCATTCTTATGCTGATTTTCTGAAAGCCTACAATTTATTTTGGGTGGAGACACGATTTTTAGCTTCTCTGTCTCCCTGCCAAATTCGGCACGCTGCTAACTTCGGGTGATTTGAATTACGGGGGAGTTTGAGCTTTGATTTACAGGAAATTGCTTCCTTCGAAATTCTGCTCGGAGACATGTTGGTGGAGCTAAAACATTGCTTATTGTGGTGTCACAACATTTGATGTGTGTGTGGGGGGAGAAAAATAACTGCTTAATTAGCCGGATCAGTAAGTCGTGATAGGAACCCTCTGCTTTTTCATCTACTGGCACCACAGGGACAGAGATCACCTCTCTCATCAGAACTTACTTTTTCTTCTTCTCTGCGTTAAACACTGGTTTGGGTCCAATTTGTCTGTCTGTTTTGATTGCTGGGGAGAAGGTGAGAGAAGTGCTCGGCTGCTCCCGGCAGCAGGATCAGCACATCGGCCTCGCTGGTGCTCCGTCACACCTGTCACGGCCGCAGCCAACACACGCGAGTGGAGGCAGTGTGTTTGTTCTGTCGGTTTCCAGTGCTTCTAGATTTGTAAAATGCACCATGCAGCTTTTCTTCCACGGTGGGATTTGGTGGCTGCAGGTGACTAACACACACACACATCATCACGCATTTCTGAAATAAAGGCAGACGTCATCGTCGCCTGTTATTGTTTTATCAACCCTGACCTTTGACTTCCTTGTGTGAATGAGATACAGAACAAAACAAAATACTCTGGGGGAGAAAAAAAGACATAATGTAATTTCAGCCATTTACACTAAAAGGGGCTGCTATTATATGAGTCAGGGGGTCGAACTGTGCAGCCGCTGCTCACAAAAGCTCCTCTCTCGGCGTGTGCATGCAAATCTCGACTGTTGCATTAATATTTAAAGAGTCTGACCTAAACAGCGCTGACCTCTGTGTGGGCGCAGCCGGTCGTTACCAACGAGGAAGAGGCTGGAGTGAGATGTTTGGTGAAACGGTGGTCAGAAATCTGCCTTACGTGATGTCTGCTGGAATCAACACGAGCCCAGCTGCTAATCTGGCACATTTTATCATAAAAAAATCAAGTCTTTCCTACACAGAAACTTTATATCAGGTCATTCTCTGTTGCTGCTCCTGTTGGTCTGATGTTATGTTTTAAGATTCAGCTGATCGCCTCAGGAACAGAATATAATGCCTCCATATCCTCCAGGAAAATTACATTTCATTGTTCCTATTGATCTTTTACTGTAAATTTCTAAATTATGCGTATAAATCACAGACTATTATTTGCATATTATTTTGTGGAGACAGTATCAGGTCCATTATTCACTCTATTTTTTGTTTAAATCATCATTTCAGTCATTATCACAAAATCCTATAGGATGACATGAAGCTCAACACAAGTCAAAACTCAAAATAAATACCGTTCTTACTGGTTTCAGTGGGTCCTCCGCGTTTCTCCGTGCCAAAGAAAAAGAAAAAGAAAAAGAAAAAAACCCAAGATTTATTTTCTCCACATGGATATTTACGCACACTCTAGTGTGTCAGACAGATGGAGATAGAAAGTCCGCCGGGGACGTTTTGATCACCACAGAGTGGGGTTTCCACTGAGGTGCGTGACGAGTGGACAAGCAGGAACATAAAGACGTGAACTGTCCAGGTTAGGTCCGCGCATTTGCAGGAACTTTTCTTTTTAAAGTCAATCCAAAATGCACGAAGAGGCTCATATATTCCCCGCACATGGGCTCCTCTTAGCGAGCTTCTGCTCGCTGAGATGTGGGGCAGAGCTGACGATGATGTTACCCGGGGAAAAAAAAGAAAAAAGAAGAAGAAAAAAAAAAAAACGAGGACGCGCCTTTTTACGCGCAGCTTCGGATGGGCTCCAAGTCTTCCTCCTCCGTGTTTGCGCTTTATCTGTTTAAATCAAGGTATTTCTGAAACACTAGTGGAGGGGAGGGGAAAACCCCGATAGATTTGGTTAAAATGAAAAAACGCGGACAAACAAGTCGAGGAAGTGATTAAATGATTCATCCCTAATTAACGTCAACCTGAGGTTGTTAAATCAGATTACTTGTGCACGCCAAACAAACTTTATGCTTCTCAACTTCTCTCAACATGTAATGAAATTAATTTCTGATATTTCTGGAGGAAAATATACGTTTACGCCACATTCTTGCATACTTGATGTGATTGGCTGCAAACTATCTATTCGTGGCCATCTTTCTTTAAATTAAAAGCTCGCCTTTATAAATAAAATACATGAATATAAAAAATGAGCGTGGCCCTTCAAAGTCTCAGCTACAGTAAGCCCCCAGTGGCCTATAATGTCTATCTGAATATACTTTGATCTGATCTGAAGTCAGTTCACCATTCAGGCTGCGACCGCACGCAGCGTTAATGACTTCCCAGCTTTCCAGGAGTGGCTCGCAGCTGAGAAATAACCTTCCGCGAGTGAAAGTTTTTATGGTTTGGTGCAGAATATTGCTTCCTTTATGAGAGGGAAATCGCTTTTATTGTAATCATATAAATGAGGGCTTGTAAAAAAGTCGATTTTTATTCCACCGCAAAGCTGTCAAACACACACACAAAAAAAAGGGGGGGGGGGG
>BJFM01000007.1:149013-179280 GCA_016586285.1 Arothron firmamentum
TCTCTATTTATTACTTTGACGTGAATATGTGATCTCCAAAATCACGGCCAGGCGTCATTGGCTCGCACACCGAAGGAGATCAGAGAATTAAAAATTGACCTTGTTTTCTTTACAGGAGGAAGATGCCCTAAAATCTCTTAGGCTCATGTCAGATCTGTTTCACGCTTGTCTGCTCTGATCCAGCCTCATTCTCCTAAATTACTGTAATTTAAAAAACAACTGGAGTCCATTTATCTTTAGTCTGCAATGAAATACCTGATGCAATGGCGTGGAAATGCATGTGTGGCGGCAGCTTCCCGCGTAGGTGTTCAGATGTGCACGAGGGATCCTGCAAGATTCTGTGTGGCTGTGTGACACCCGAATGCATCTCTGCTGCTCACTGGAGATGGCAAACAAACAGCCTTTCATTTTATTGCACATATTTAATTTCCGAGTCATGTGAATACATCAAGTTCATTCCATCCAAGCGCGGCGTCTTCTGAGATGAACATCTGGGACAGAAGAAAAGAAAAGAGGAAAGAACAGAACAAATGTTAATCCTGAATGGCAAATGCTGACTTCACCTAAGTCACATTAGTCAGCAACATGCGATTAATACGAGTCAGATCTCTCCAGCGATCTCTCCGTCAGATCTTGGGTTGGTCAGATAAGTGGTGGTGCTCAAGTCTTCTACTGGTGCACAACTGGGTGATGTTTGCACAGCTGCCCAAGCGCAGAGCTCTGGGTCATGGTTGGCTCTTCCTGGGGGAGACTGAGCAGGTGGCCTGGTCCGGTAGTCAAGGATCCTGGAACAGTCTGGTGCTGAGTGAAGGGGGTCCAGGGGCCACAAGGCCCTCGCCTCGCCTAACTAAAACAGATCAATTTCAATCATCTGAAATGACCGATTAGCACATATACTGGTAGGGGTTCGTCAACTAGCCAGGTTACTGGGGGTTTTCAGGAATTGTGCATCTGTAGCCTACCTACAGCATCAGTAGCTGCATGCAAATAAGATAACAGTCGCAAAACAAGATTAGGATCAGTCTGAGAACAATGTGTGAGGAGGCACAAACGAGAAATCCAAATATGACTTTTGGTTCACATTTCTAGAGCCAAATTTTTCTTTATTTTTTTCCCCTAAATGCTCCTGTCTTCTTATCTCGGCTGACTGGCATCAATCTCCCGCTTGTTTAATTGTCATGCTCACAGGAGGTAAAATTACCCTGACATTTTACACCTGACAGATTAAAAAAGGTGAATATGGGAGAGTGGAAGGGTTTGTTATTACTGCAAGGTTAAGATGACAGAATGAGGACAAGGTTTTCAAATTCGATTGATTCAGTCAAATTTAAGACTAAAACACTTCAGGTCACATGAAACTGACATTTGGCTTTCTACACATTTGGCTTTATATATCATTCTTGTAATATATTGATATGCGATAAATCGCCTGTGTTTGTGGATAAACTTCATAATTTCGTTGACAGTGATTATGTTACATTAAACACTGATAATAAGATGTCACAAATAATCAATAATATTTGTTCAACTATAATTTCTTTTTAGGACTCGACATTGAAACTGGCTGTGTTAACGTTGACATACAGTCAACATCATCAAGATTTATATACCAGTCCTCTATCTCTCCACTTTTTAAGTTCATTCAGCATCTTTTAATTTGAGGTCCAACAGGATGGATTCGTTTTATTCTAATCGCAGATTCACGAGTGTTACTGTTCCCTCTAGTGGTCAAGTTTTGAAAGTACAGCCTTTGCTCAACGGAATGGGTAAATCAAATCTCTGATCTTTTTGAGTCACAAAAATATTAAATAAATAAATTCTTCAAACATCACACACAAACCATCTTCCTCCACACATCGGCTGAAGGCACTTAAACAGCCGCTTAAAGCAGATATAACCTACATTTCCTGTCCTCTAGGGCCACAAACAGCATCTACCCCCCTGTCTATTAAACAACCTCCTACAAACGTATTGGAAATTAATGTCTCTGCCAAGTTTTTACCCTATTTTTATTCGTGTCCCACTTTTAGTTGGTCCTCATTATGTCTGGAAAATATATTTTGTGTGTCAAAGCAGCCGCATCCGACGATGAGTCCTGCATCATCTAATCAGGCTCATCTTTCTCCTTTCTGCCTCAGTCTGCAAGTGCAGGAGAAAGTGAAATTAATTAATTAATATAATTCCAAATTTACTATATCAAATATAGCAAGAAAGTCCCGGGCTCGAATCTCGGCTCCGGCCTTTCTGTGCGGAGTCTGCATGTTCTCTCTGTGCGTGCGTGGGTTTTCTCCGGGCACTCCGGCTTCCTCCCACAGTCCAAAGACATGCTTGTTAGGTGAACTGATCAGGCTTTGGCCCGGTGACAGCTGGGATAGGCTCCAGCGGACCCCTGCGACCCAAGTGTGCATTCAATGTTATTCAAACTGAATTCGGCTTTTGCCGAGTGCTTGTTTTTTTTTTTTTCCTGCCATTGTCGTCGGTGACATTGTTTATTAATTCATTCGTTAAGTTAGAGCACCTCCATTCTGCATTTTTCCTGATCCCCTGAATACTGGGTCATTCACAAGAGCTGTAATATATGAATAATACTGTACATAAATTAATGCAGGCTATTTACTAGGTTATTCGTTTTCATCATCTGAAGCTGAACCCAACTGAATCCCAACCCAAAAATGTTTGTAATGTCTCTTTAAAAATGTCAATTCTTCTTTGACTACGTTGAATAACAACTGTACCGTTAAACGAAACACGTAAGCGCATTGACAGCTCTGGAGTTAGACCACCGCACATTACACAGCGCACTAAACTGTGTTGCGAGCAGAATATGGCTCACAAAATGGGACTGAGAGCAGGAATAGCGCACGCTCGGCTTTCCCCCCTGCGCTCGGCGTCTCTCTGTGGCTTCTCACGGTAAAACACTAGGTGGCGCCATTCATCTACCGTCTGGGAATTCAAGAACAGGAGCTGAGAGTGACGTAGAAGAAGAAAAGTACTTCCGGTAAAAATATATGCTGCCTCGCACATGGACTGCTAGATCTAAAGGTAATATTTAAAGTTTACAACGACGCCTTTTGATATAATTTAATAGAAAAGTGTTCTGTAAAATTGAAACTTATAATGTTACAGTTGACAATATTATTAGACATTAAAGTTGTGTGTACGCTTAAAGAAATACTCCGTATGTTCTAGCAATTAGCTGCTACCTAAATAAAGTACAGTTGTAGGTTTCTTGAAATATATAAATTCACCTGTTCAGTTGTGTATTTAGCTTTTTGTGTTAAACACTTTTATGCAACGAAAATAGATACGTTTTTCGTTAGAACTGTCCTATTTTGTCTTCAGTGGCCACTTATAAAGAATGCAGAAGTCCAACACGACACAGTCTAACTAGACTTTTCATGTGGGTTTAATATAGATTGTTTATCTTGTATTTAATAACTCTTGATAAGAACACAAAAAACAAATGTTATGCCCTCCAAATCTAGTGAGTCCTTTGCTGGTTACGATTGCGCTGATTCTGAAATACATTGTCTGTCTTTTATTTAGAATCTGTCATCGGGTGCAGTCATGACGAGGTGGGCAAGAGCCAATAATGTTCATAAACAGAAGCCAGCGGAGGCCACTCCATGGAGTCAGCTGAAAGCAAGTCGAGGAGGAGCAGGGAAACATGGCAGTTCTGGGAGCCCAGTGTGTAATGAACAAAAACCTCAAAATGACCATCTGAGGAGGACTCAGCCTGGTGGATCTGTGAAAAAACCCAACCGCAAGAGGAAAGAATGCGTTGATGAGGATGTGAATGGTTTCCTCGAGTATCTCCAACAGACTGGACAGTCCTTGCCTAAAGGAGAAAAAAGAGGGAGTGAGGAGGAACAGCAGTTCAAGGAGGAGCTGGAGACTGCCCTGAAAAAAGACAGAAGAAGAGAGGACAGAAGGTTAAAGAGGCAGAATGTCAAGAAGAAGAATATGGTGAGTGGAGACAATGCACACATTTCAGATCCAACAACTCTCTTGTGGTTCTTTGTTGTCTCGCTCTGACCTATTCACCACCTTCCCTTTCTTTTTCAGCTTTGTTTTAACTGCAGGAAGCCTGGTCATGGCTTGGCAGACTGTCCGGAGGCTGACAGAGATGAGGAGATGGGCAGAGGCATTTGCTATCGGTGTGGCTCCACAGAACACGAAATCCAGAAATGCAAAGCTAAAGTCGACCCTGCTCTGGGTGAGGACCAGTTTGAGGCCCACAAGAAGAAAGTATTTCTATATGTTTGTGCTTTGTTAATGTCAAAATGCTGTTTCTCTCAGGTGAATTCCCTTATGCTAAATGCTTTATCTGCGGGGAGACAGGACACTTGTCACGTACCTGCCCTGATAATCCCAAAGGACTTTATGCTCAAGGTATAAAGATTTTAACTAATATATTCATGGTTTGAGGTACACAGATATTGAATATATTACGCTGTAGATATTCTCTTGATAGTAACTGAATGACACGTTCACAATAATTATTTCGTCTCTGCAGGGGGTTGCTGTCGAGTTTGTGGTTCAGTAGAACATTTTCAGAAGGACTGCCCAGAACACCAGGCTGCAAGTGAGTCTCCACTCCACATTTTCTAACTATGTAATTAAAGTCTTTTGCTGTGTTTTAAAAAGGATGGTTTTCAAAGCCATTCACCACATGGACAATGAGAGAGGGACATGATATGTACATTTTGTGGCAGCAAGCAGAGCTAATCTGTGGCGATTCTACAAATATTTTCTTTTGCACTTGAATTCATACAAATCCATCAACTGGCATAGAATGGAATAAAAATGAATGAGAAACAAAATAAGGTGGAGTCACTCCTGGAATAACTTTAATTAATCATATCCTGATCTTGTTCTAGATCTTTTACCTTAAACACATTTAGTTTTTTATTATTATATATTACTTGTTGTATATTATTTTCCTTTTCTTTTGTTTCTCAGCTAACACAATGACACTTTCCTGGTTGTCCAACAACATGAGTGCAGACTATGAAGACGTTCACATCCCAGTGAAGAAAACCACTGCTAAACAGATCAAAGTGGTGACTTTCTGATGTGCAGAGCTCTACTATCTCAACATTCTGCCCACTCACTGTCTTCTCTCTCTCTCTCTCTCTCTCTCTCTCTCTCTCTCTGGCATTCAATAAATGGACTAAATAACCAGTGACATAGTGGTGTCATGAGGCATTTTGTCTTTGTTTGCAAAAGATTTATTAAACATTTTTTGTCTGTATAGTTTCTGTCTTATGACTTTGCTTTGGTAGTTTTTTTCTCACTGAGATAAAAAGCTAGTGTCTTTGCAGTTTTTTTTCTCATTTCATGTGATCCTATTTTATCAATTACATTGAAAATTAGATTTTAACTTTCCCCTTTCATTTTTCTTCATATGTTTATGGTTTTGAGTTCTTTAAGTCTTGTAATTGCGTTTTCTGCTGAGAGGAAAGATGCCTTCCGTTCACAGCAGCCACAGGGTGGCAGAACCGACCCAGACTGAGAAGAGTCTGCTGCTCCAGCATCTTTAAGCTGGAGCAACATGTTCGAAATGTCCTTTTTTGCTGACAGGTTTCTCACCACAATAATTTCCTTTGTCCAGAATATGAGGCAAAGTTTTGTTTGTTTTTTTTTTCAAACACCTTTGTCCTTTAAAAGTTCATTTTGCTGCTAATACCCATCAATCATGGGACTTGAATGAGAATGAAAGCAATTATTTGGAATAGTTCCACAGTCACATGTGTTAGTACTTCTGAATAATTGCACCAGTTTGAGCTTGTTTATTCTTGTCCGTGTTGGGTAAAAGTGAAGTGCAATGTAAATATAGATGATGAAGAGACCCCCTCCTGTGGCTCCAAGGAGCTTGATGCTTCTGGAACCTGGTAGAGGCAAACTGCAAACGGTTTGTCTTTTAAACAATGTGCTATTATACAATATTATGCAACTGTTTCCTGGATCCAGTGGTTATCTTGATGGATTGCTCAATGTCCACACAGCTATATGAAATATTCTCACCATCAGTCCACTTTGGTGGCGTGACTTGCTGTGAACACATAAAATGTACGTATCTGAACAATATAAACTCAATGGGACAAGGTGTTGCAAAATAACACTGATAACAGTTAATAAAAAAAATCCTACAAAAGAAATCTTGGATAGAATGTCTGAATCTGTATCTGTATGTTTAAGTACACTGTCAAATTGAAGAAATAGTACAGTATACAGTATACTACTGTAGCAGAGGATACCTATTTGTGGTACTTTACCACCCCCTAGTGGATCTTGTTGGCGTTGCTGAACTTGCTTTTATAGACTAGCTAGCCTCAAGGGTTAGAAACCAACCCGTTGGTGGTTTTCTCAGTGAATAGTGAATATTAGAACTTATGCCATATTCCTTTGTTCATGGCCGTATTTCATTGCCTTCTCCTTCCCACCCTAAAACAATCAAGGATTTAACTGATCGCTGATTTTACTGAAAAGATCTCAGTAAAGAAAAAATTCAGGCCCACAGTGTGACAGAGGAACCTCAGTGGGATCTGCAGTAGGCCGTAGTTGTCCCCAGGCAAATGCTGGCAGGACGTGCCTGTTACCTAAAGCTGGAGCTGGAAGTCATTACTGCAGTATCAACCCTGAAGTGCACACACATGCACGTCCGCCCGAGGCTGTTAGGCCCACGCTAAAGACGGAAGGATCCCTGAGATGTACAGAGGAGATGAAAGTGAAAAGTTTCAGTTAATGACACAGGACAGGACATGAGACCGTGAAGACCCCGTGTGGATCTGTTAGAACTCTACTGGGGGCTAATGAGAGCGCTACTGGGTCAGCCCTGCTGGTGATGCCGGGAGCCAATGCAAAAGGCTCTAAAGCAGCTGGACTTGACCTCTGTAGAATTATTTACTGTTTGGAGTTTATATGATATAGGCTTGAAGCTTTTCCAAATATATTCACACCATCCAGATGGTAACTACCGTGGAGACTGCCGCAGTCCTTCCAGTACTTTCAGCAATCCTGGAAGCTGTTGGGTCCATCTTTTTTGGTTTACAGTCTTTAAATAAATTGGTCCAGACCAATTCTATTTTTAAGCGTCATGAAACATTTATTGTGAACTGCTTTCTTTGAATAACCAATCATGCACCAAAGATGCAGTTTCGAGGGATAGTTTCTGGTTCAGTATCTTGCTTAAAGTCACCTAATGGATGACAGGGGCTAACAAGCAGCTCATCAGTATATTCCTGTCTTTGTTATTTTATGCACCTTGGAACAATAAGTGGTAGTTTAAAGTGAAGATTTATGGTGTATGATTTTTGCCTGTGATAATCAAGTAGAAAATGCAACAGGTTTAGAAATTCATTGAATCCATTATTCATACCAGAATAGCTGAGTTAATTTGTAGAAGCGCCATGTCTCCCTGAAACAACATTTCTGTTATTCCTCTTTCAGATTCTTCTTTGTCCAATCCCACCACACTGACCAGAGATCCAGAATCACATCCCTCAGCTGCCAATTCAAACAAATGACCCAGGTTCTGGACAGAGTTGTTGGTTTTGTATTGCCAGCCCCTCAGAGGTCTTTCACGACCAGCAGCCTCGAGCTTTGTGAATCAACTCTTTATGTCGAACAGACTCTCTTTCTGATCGGAGAAAAATACGAGAGGTAATCTCCGTTTTGTGCATTTAGAAGTGGTTTGGCTGATGTGGTTACATTCACCAGCAGTGAATGGTTGTTATTAAGTGCAAAATGACAGGTAGAAACCGCTGGAAAAGTGAAACTCATCAGATCTTGGTTTACCAAGGTTCTTTCTTCCAAAATAAAGATTTCCACAAATAACAAAGAAGCCAGAAAATTGCTTCAACCACAAATCCAGCTACATTACTGAAGAGACAAAAAAAAGAAAAAAAAGAATTGTTTTATAGATAATCTGCAAACAGGGAGCATATGTTGCCAAATTAAAACATTCTTCCGCAACCAGCAATTTCCCTGAGTATAAAAAGACTAGTCACAGGGGACTGAACAGTCCCCACATAATAACACAAATGAATAAAAGCAACAACACAAACATGCACAAACATGTTTACCTAGATGTCTGGATGCCTGTAGGCAAGATGGAGGAGGTTATGTTTGCTCTGTTCTTCCAAAATGGACTTTATCAGCAGCTCTGATTTAAGGCAGATATACTTCAGTATATCCTTCTGAGGATAGTCACCAAGTTCAGAATCCATTTCATGGAAGTTATAACAACCACTTCACTTTTTCTAATAACTATTTATTAGGCTGTCAATTAAAATCTTTAATCTGATTAATCACAGGCCTGCAGTGGATTGATTCATCATGATTAATAGCTTTGTTTTATTTTTATCTGATGCTGAAAGAAACCAGTTATCTCAATACTAATGCAATATTGGCGTGGAATACTTTTAACATGGATAATAATGATCATTTATGGAAACTACTTATTTTTGTAATCCTTCATTTCCCCTCAATATTTGGCACAAATTATCCCCCTCACAAACAGAAATAATGAATGATTCAAGGGAGAGAGAGGAAGGTTAATTACATGCCACTTACATGTAACTAACTTGTTAGCGTTTCTGCAGTCATTAGTACTCAACTATAAATTCGCCAGCCATGTCGCTTAATGATGACGTAGCACTTCGCTCCAACTTACCGTTTGCAGCTTCAAATCCAGAAAAATAAGATTTACTGCACAACGACAAACCTTCAGACGCGGACAATAAATAGGTTGGTAAGTGTTAAAGCTAATACGATGTTGTTCAGTCATGGTTTCTTTGTTTCTGCGTCGTTTTCCCCCCCACATTTTAAGGTTTTATTGCCACACAGCGTTTCCTGGTTTCTAGCTAGCCTGCTATCACACCGCACAAAAGACACACAGTCAAGGATATTTTCTTACTTATGGCTGAACTGGGCAGTTATGTTTCGAAAGAAAGCCCACGAAAATTCCCTGCAACATTTTAAAGTTGAAATACAGCCAAGGGTCGCTTTTTATAACAGAAGTAGATTCCCTCTGTTTATGGTAGTAGATTAGGTGAAATTGCTTCTAAGGTGATCGTTGTCAAAGTCTGTTTTCTCGAATATTCAATCAAGATTTACATAATGACACAATCAAATTTGACGACAAAAGTAGCGTACGATAGTGTAATAAATGTGGTTGTATGTGTCTTATATTCCACCACTTTACCATTCAAACGTTTCACAGATCCAGTATAATCAATTGATTATTTTGCTTGATAAAAATGTTAAAACTTTAAGATGTAACTTAACTTTATGATGTAAGATTTCTTAAACAACGAAACCACGGTGTTTTCTTTTCTTGTTTGTTTTCTGTAATGCCGAGATCAACTCTGTATTTACTTGTCGGGATATGAAGAACCAGATTCTGTTGTCATGTGATAATAGTTTTATAGTAACACGATAATAGTATGTTAATAAAAAACAAAAGATGCCTCTTAAATTTGCCTATCAAGAGTCACACACCCTATTGCAAAGCAGAGTGACTTTAAGTGCATGGGATGAGTTTACAGTACCAGCTTTTTTAAAGGAATAGTTACCCTGACTGTGCACACTTTTGGTCACGAAGCAGGTGTGCAAAGGATGTTGTTAAACATGGCTTCTGTTGTGCTTTGCTTAAAACATGTGTTAGAATCTTAGCATGCTGCTGCGGTGGATCATCAGTATCCAGCTACTCCAAATGTCTACATTTTACTCAGCTGGGCCTGTACTTGGACCTAATGAGAGGTTGTGTTTCAGTGCAATACTCAGCTTACAGAGTCATAATGACACGGTTGCATCAAGCTGGACTCATAATTTTCAGTTAAGTCATTATACGACCAAAGGGCACTAAGGAAAGTGGTGTTTACTGTTGTCAACGATGAGATCTATGTCAGTGATATGAAAGACTAGAGTGATCTGATTGTCTAATTAGCTAATACAGACTAAAAAAAAAAAAGGTTTTCAAAGTTTTAATATTATAAACAACTAAAATTCTGAAATGTTGATCTCAATTTGCCAGCAGTTGTCTAACATTAGATTTCATGTTTTCTGTGAGGAGCAGGAATGCGCCAGACGTCGGTGCGCGCGGTACATGTCCCGCCGGAGTCCGACTCCTCCTACTTCCTGCGGGTGGACTGGAGTGGGCGTGGCCTAGGCTTCGGCTTTGAGTTGCTGCTGACTGATGGACAGAATGCTTGGAGAGGAGATGGTAAAAATGTTAGCTAGCTTGACCTCTTATCCAGCCTCCCATTTAGCGCGTTAGCCGTGGCAGATTTATGGTCACCTGAAGACCTCACCTGTCTGACCACACACAGCTGTTAACACACACACACATTTTAGAGAGAGACTCAGTGGAACACTTTTTTGTCTTTCACTGTGTTTTTGTTGTCATCATTAAAGTAATTAAAAGATTGCCCTTCAAAAAAATTTGAATACTTTTCTATCTCATGGCAGGTTGCAAGCAGATCTTATTTTGACCGTAATGTTCATCATTTTGAAGGCTAAACAACTTCATTTTGCAGCCTATTTACTTTTCAAATTTTTGTTTATACCCTTCTTTCTTTCAGAATTCTGTTCTGCAATATCATTCTAATGGCACCCCCCCCCGGTTTATTTTTATAGTCAGTGAGGCGGCAGTGTGTGGGGAGGCTGAGGAACTGGAGATGCCAACTGAGCGTTACATCCAGGACCTCCAGCAGGCGCTGACAGGAGCAGAAAACTCCACCAACTACAGCTTCAGCCTGACGCCATCTCCACCCAACAGCAGCTCTGCTGTCACGCTGGCCTATGAGAAGGTTCAGAGAGACATCTCTGTGAGTATATCTACAGTGATTACTCGTATCTCTGATGTGTGAGGCTGGATGTGTTTATTTATTCTGACTGTCTGCCAGTCAGGTCAGCAGGTAATGCTGACGTCAGATTTCTAGTGACAAAAGTGTTTGCCTCTGTTTTATCAGTTCCGGACCCAAATACACAAAGCTTGTCCTGAAAGAGTGATGAATGGTGTGTGAAAGAGGTTTCAGAGCAGGTATATTTTGTCATTAATGTTTACGTTTCTGACCTCAGATGGGAATATATGGAGGGAATGTGTGTGACAAGGGTGACAAATCAGTTACCCCAGAAGGATTAGAATGGAATGATGGGTAGTCAGATGCAATATTTCAGTCTACATACTAATCACGTTTAAATCTATTTTACAAAACACCTTAAGGGTTTATCTCAGTGGTGTCTACCCATGTGTAGACATTGATAACTTAAAACTACCAGTAACAATAGATATCTCTTCACGTTCGTCTTTTCACAGATGTTAATTGTGGAAACAGGCCCTAAATAAAGACAACGTGAGTGTACGATTGACCTGGGGTTTTTTCTTTTTTTTTTTGTCTAAAGATGTTGCCATGTTATATGTCTGATTTGGAGTTACAAACATTTCCGGTTTTGTCTCCAAGTAGGAATAAGTAAGATATTCATTCATTTCAGTAAAGTCATTTCCTGAAAACAGAGAAGAGAAGAAAAATGGGGGGGGGGGGTTAGAAAAGGTTTAGTTTATTTATCTTATGAGCAACTTGGGCATATCTAAGGGTCCAGAGGTCCATCCCTGGAGAGACTCCTCTCCCCCCTTGTCATCACCTCTGGTTTCTCCTCCAGCAGCTCCAGTAGATTGTGGCTGCTGCAGCAGCCCTGGCTCCCCTCGCTCTGCTGCTGCCAGCATTTTCACTCTACATATTGAGGAAAATTACTCACCCTGCCAACCTCATCCCCTCTTTCATGCAGATTAAGTGCTCTCACTGTTGGTTCAATCGAGCATCTGTGTCTTTATCATGCAGGAAGAGCAAATTTCCTTTTGGCCAATGTAAGTCCCGAGCTATGAATCATTTTTTTTGTTGTTTATTCACATTGCCAGAACAACTGAGCACAAAATGTTAAAGAAAATCGAAACCGTTTGCTTTAGTAAATGTGTGTGCCAGTGTAATTTTATTGTGCAAGAACACAGTTAGGGAGGATGTGAGCAGCAGGATGGTCTTAAGCAATGGAGTGAATAATCACTGCCCGGGGGTCAGTTGTGTGAACACACACTTAACATTTATACATAAAATCTGCGTTGGTGTGGTCGTTATGACAGAATGGAAACCTCAAAGCGTCGCCTCGGCAGGGGAAATAAATCGTCTCTAGAATGCTCTGGTAAAAATAAGAACGGCAAAGAGTCAATTAAGAGAAGTTGCGTCATCAGAGGTGTTGGAGGGTTTCTCTTCTTTAACGTTAAAAAAAAAAAGAAACCTGTAATTCATCTATGAGTCATATTGAAAGGCTGTTCAAATTCCCGTTTGTTTCCTTCAAATCATGGCTGCTTTTTAATTTTTCAAAACGACCAAAGACCCCCAAAACGAGTCTTTTAAAGCCACACACAGGTGTTACCCGAGGTGGTTAGCATACCAAGCGTTCCCATATTGTGACGGCACGTTCATTTTACATTCACCAGAATTGCACAGCGAAATATAAAACCTGATTTTAGTCTCAGTTTACTTTCACGAATGTTTTTTGGGTGGGTGGGGGACTTGCGCAGAATTAGGGAACCCGTGGACTGATTTGTCACACCATAAGGTTGAGTCACCTCTTCATCCTTGACACACAAAGTGCGACCTCTGCAAAATTATCCACACACGCAAAAGTTGTCAGTTCAACACCATTAAATACACAATTAATGATTCATGCATTATGTGCTGTAGTGGTAGTTCTCATTCATTCAAAAAATCCTTTCTGTGATATTTTGGAGCTTGAATTCCTGCATTCAAGTTGCCTTTAGAATGGAGCAAATGATTTCAGTTTGAGCTGACTGCTCTTTGGTGGAAAGGCCCGTACTTTCACTTCCCCATCTAGTGATGACATTAACAGTCATCACCTCTGCACTGGTTCCCACTCTCACCCGCTTGGACTGTAAATCTAGGTGGAGCTGCTTTTGGAGCTTTGCTCAGAGTATCCTGGAGTTAATTGGCGTGAACGAGAGAGTCAGAAGCGGCTTTTGAAACAGTAGCGTCTCTATGACGATATGCAAAAACCCCCTGCTCAGCCAGCGGGGTCTGGCCAAGAGAGTCCCAGACCAGAAAATTCATCAGACTCTGACCAGTAGAGTAACTGGTTTTCATAGGAGCAGCCAGGTGACATGTACAGAACGTGCGTGTGTGCACGTAATAATAACGGGAATGGTGTTCAGTTCATTTTATAGTGGCAAAGCTGAGCGTTTTAGGAAAAGCTGATGTGGTAGTTTATTTTAAGCAGGTATTTATTTAACAGCAGAGATGCTAATGTCATGGAGAATAAAGACAAATAATCCAAGCAGAAACTTAAAAGGCAGGAATGATAGAGCGGGGGACAGATAAGGATGTGAGCTGACCTTGTCTTCACCTCTGAGGAGCTCTGATTGTTGTCCTCAGCGTCCTCAGTCTGCAACATGTGGGCTTTGGTTTGGTAGTTTGTGTAGAGCTTGGAAGTCTCCAGATGTTGAAGCCACTGTCTTTGGTGATCCTCTGACTTCTCTGGCAACAGATCAGACCACTTAACCTTCTGCATAGTTTCAGTGAACTTTTATCTCAGTTCTGTCCCGTCACACCTGCAGACGCACAGCTGCACCTCCCCAGTAAAGGTCAGTTATTTAAAGAGTTAATGGTCAGAGAGGTCAGTTAGTCTGCAGCAGCGTATCTCTGTGCAACCATGGAAATGCCGTATTTAGGGTAAAACCGAGTTCTCCAGGCGACATTTGTGTGTTATCAGTGAAAAGGTCAAAAGAAAGGCAGGAAAAAGTGTTTTTTGTAAGTGACCGTTTTCATTTGTCATGATAGCACTGATGCAATATGGCTGTGCAACTGCAATCGCAGTTCCTGTTTTGCTTTGGGTTTTTTAAAATAAAAACTGTGTTTGGTTGTTTTAATACTATCACCAACGGTTTCTAAGTGCTGTATGTACCACAGGCAGCTGTAGTTTTACCAATACACAGAAACAAAAAAAATAAAATAAAATGGATAATTTGTTTTTATTGTCTCAGCCAAGATTCAGGCCATCATTACATACATTTTATTTTTTTAATTTTTTTTTTTAAGACCTACGAGGCTTTATGGTGATAAGTAGTTCTTAAACTGTTTGTTGTGTCTTTGCTTCAAGTTCAGGCTGGGTTCTGTGCTGCTCAACGCTGTTCCAGAGCCAGCGGAGGCAGTAAGAAAGTTACTGATCCACGGTCTCCGGAGGGGAAACACTTTGGAACGCGACAACCACAAACTTGAAGAGGAGAACCAAAGATTGAATAAAGAGCATCAACGCATCGCTGCTGAGTAAATACATTCATTACCAAATCTAAAACCAATCTAGGAGTAGAGATTCTAAATTCTGAACTTTTTATAACCATAATTTTAGAAATATGATCATCAAACTCTGCTGGCTGGAGCATAGAGCTTTTCTTATTATGTCCTTGCATAAGGCAAGTACCCTGATGGTAAGTTTTACAGTGTTTCTGGTCATTACAGAACCTACTGCAAACAGGATCTGGATACTCACTCATGCACTTTAATAACATCACATGTTTTCAAACCTGGTGCTTCAGACAGTTTCACTGTCTGACATTTGATGGAATCCTGTGCAGCAGCCGACAACTGGGCGAGATTAGTAGTTTGAGTTTTCTAAAAACCATTACTTGAGTTATTACCCGACTCTTGTAACACAGTGTGGGGGAGGAGAGGAGGTTTGAAGTCAGAGTGTGAGTCCATTAGCGTTGGCGGGGCCTCCGTGAGTCACATGGCCCTACACGCACGTCACCTTAATTCTTGACGTAATTTCATTTAAAGGTTAAGTTTCTGTGGCTGCACGCATATTGCAGCCAGGAACCCACTCTGAATTTCACAACACACTTTCATCCAAGAATTTTAGACTTTAGAATAGGTTGATCGGGCTGCCTTTGGTGATCGGTGGTCAGCTTCAAAAATCATTAAGGTAGAAAATCCAAAGTTTAATCAGGAAATAGGAGCAACGTCAGTGACGGATACAAACAGTTCCTGGGTTTTGTCTCTGTGGTGAAACAGAACTCTAGTGAAGAAAAGAGCAGCTCTGGGGCTGCAGCAGGCTTGTGATTCATGTTTTTGTAATCACTCGCTCGACTGCACTATCCATCACTGATTAGCGGTGGTGTGTTTTGTTGCCAAATGGAAACATTTGTATACTTTTCACGACGGCTAGGAAATGATTTTTAGGCTGGGAAATTTACATGTTGTTAATTTGAACACTGAGCTCTTTCAGACTGTTTTTTATTTGTTTGATATCATTAAGATTGAATCATTATGCGGGTGATAAAGAAACCCTGGAGGCTGAGCTGTACTCTCGCTTCGTCCTGGTCCTGAATGAGAAGAAAGCCAAGATCCGCTCTCTTCAGCAAAGAATCACACACCTGCAGAAGGCCAGGTACATGTCTGAGTCCAAACACACCCCAACATTTTAGCATGGTGGCGCACCAGAGCTCTTTGTCAATGATGCCGGACTGATTCCTCCAACTGTGTCCTGTATTCTCGCCAGCAGGAGTTCTGAGAAACAGAAAAATGAGGATTCGGTAAAATCCGACCAGTCAGCAGGTCAGGAGCAGGATGAATATGGCGGGAGCACTGACGAGGAGCCAGAAGACATACGGGAGACAGCAGCCTCTACTTCTCTTCCCCCAGGTCAGATCTTCATCGTTGAACAGTTACTAGAAAGCATTCCAAGGTTAGATTTTGTAGGCAGCTGGACTTAGAAAGGTTGATCTTGAAGACATTTCGCCTTCTGTCCAGAAGGCTTCTTCAGTTCTTCAGTTAGAACCTTGGATAACTATGACTTGGATGAATGAGAACCTTCACAGACAACTAGAAAGCATTGTTTCAGCAGGTCAGACGAGGTTGACTCAAATTAGCCATCCTAAACTTTGGGAAAACACCTGGAGAGCAGAAACCTGGCTCACATCATCTCTCTGAATAATTATTCCCGTGGAATTATCAAAACAAGGAAAAATATGAGCATGCTCTACTGTTGTCGTGGCAGCCGTTTGCACCATTTTATGCCCAGAAACTAACCATGACATCACAGGAGTTATGTAACAGAGGTGGGCCCCTACGAAGCGACACCTCAGGACACCTTTAGCTTCTAACGTCCACGTTGCACTTCATCAGGCATGAACGTGCACTCCCAGAGGGCCTGAGTGATAAATATCCCACCAGTGTGAGGATGTATGTATGGCCCATATGCTACACTTCAGGCAGAACATAATTTACCTGTGAATTGTGAAGGGATTTGTTATTTTTATTTTAGAGGGTTTTTTTCCTTGTCTCGGCTGTTTACGGTCCTGATTTTTCCATTTTCTCACTCACACGTGGCGTTAGTGCAAGCCTTGGTAGGATTTGTACGTACGTCAGGGATTTTTTTTTTTTTAAGTGATGTAGGTGTCCTCATCTTCTGGGTTGTCTTCTCGTGACGACGAACATCTTCAGGGCTTTGTGTTGTTTCCGTTGCCATGACAGTGAGTCAGACAGCAGCTAGTCTGAGCCAGTGGGTATGAAAATAAGGAATGTTTCTGGGAATTTGTGGTTTCATTTTGTGGGTTTGGGTGTGCATTTGCAGTCTGCTGCTACTGTCTACAGTATTTTATCACTGAGCTTAAATTGTGCTTAATTCTAATGAAGCAGATTTCCATTTATGAGCTTCACTCTCTGTGATATTGGCTGTGTAGATACAAATCAGATGAGTTTTATGTTATTAATAAATAAAACCTTCATCTGAAATCATAGAAATTAACTACTTAAGGGCAGGATTGAATCATAATGAGAGCATAAGGTAAAATAGCCAGATATGACAAGCTTGATTTAAAAGAGGATGAGTAGTTCTGCAACAGAATGTGATGTACTGTCAAACTTTTGACACACTTTCATCTGAAAACAGCAGCACCAATACGTGCTTTTCTGTTGTTCCATAACCAGGACAGCTGTCTTTAACAGATGCTTTAGATGTGGCAGCTGCTGCCTCTCAGACTCATTTCACTCCTTCAACATTTCAGTATTGAGATGTTGTGAGTTACATAACCTACTGTTCATCCCAGGAGGAGTATGTTAGTCTAGAACCCTCTGGTGCTCTCCAGGAAATCCTCCCCTCATGTGTAGAGCTAATAGCTAATGTTAAGATGTTTCTGACTGTCCCTTAAACACTTCTCAGACGCCCCTGCTGCGAGCCCATTGAGCAGCAGCTTGAAGGACAGCACCGACGTGGCCCCCTGTCGCAAACGTCGCTTTCGCCACATCCCAGCCCCTCATGCTGAAGTCAAAAGACCGAACCCCCCAAGCTCCCAGAAAAAGAGGTAAACTGGGACCATTTGTCATTTTTACTCTTTGTTTTGGAGTTTGTTTTGACAATGTGTAAAAACTAGTTCCACTTACATAACTAGTTACTTTATGGTGACAGTTACTACCTCTCATGGAGTAGTTTATTGCTGCTTTAGCTTGTAAACTCTTCTTGCTATAATCCTAAAACATACCTACGTTTGGAACCAGGGTTTGACATCACCAACCAAAAAAATCAAACAATTAATGTATGATTCTTCCTTGATTCATAGAAGCAGAAAACTTGCACACAAACACAGGAACACTACGGGAAAAGTCAAACATGCATCCTGTTTGCGAAAATAGTTTGCCAGGACCTTTGAGTTAACTTTGAATTTATCTATATTGATAAATTCAACCCTAATCTGGTCTTTGTAATACATTTACCAACATATGTTGTGATCTGCTGATAGATTCTTCTGTTTTATGACATTATTCTGATCATTTTTAACAGCATTCAGTCGAATCCCACTCTGTTTTATTGTTCCTTTAAACTCGGCACCAATAATCCCAGATCAATTCAATGAATTCATTTCTTTGATTTAGCGGACAGTTCAAAGCTGTGAGTGTTAGTGGTGGGAGGTTCGCTCTGACACAGCACGGTTAAAACGATGAGCAGCAGCTTGACCTCGTCTAGTTTCCGACCGTGTCTCCATCCGCAGAGATCAAGCAGCTGCACACCTTTAGGGTGGCAACGAATTTACAGCATTCCTGTCCAGGAGAATATCGAATTCAGCTCTCTCAGTGTTTATTGGCGATGAAAGGGCAGCGTTGTCCTGCAGGTTTATGATTTCTGCCGCTGGTCAGTTGTATCTGTTTCATCCTTTCAAACACATGCAGCTTTAGGCAGAGCAGCTGGTGATGAGCAGGCTTGCAGAGTTAGCCTCAGGGGGATAGACCTTTTCCACTCTGGACCTTTATGGGAAGACGCAGGTCCACT
The DNA here is from genome assembly GCA_016586285.1 of Arothron firmamentum. NCBI lineage: Eukaryota > Metazoa > Chordata > Actinopteri > Tetraodontiformes > Tetraodontidae > Arothron > Arothron firmamentum. The sequence continues at coordinate 167,353 of BJFM01000007.1, forward strand.
AATGAGGCAGTGGAAAAGCCCAGGAGGCTGTGTCAGGTAACTGATTAGATTCAGACACATCAGTGGTTACGCCGAAATGTCCCAGATAGTTTGGAGTTATCTTAACCACAGAAATGTGAAACAGGTCTCTCTGGTTATGACAGAATATCTTTGTGTATGTGGTTATAAAATCTAATCTTTTAGTCTAATCTCTTCACTAATCTTTCAAAAACCAAGAATTGGTGGATAAAAGCATATTTTAATTTCTTGAATAAAGTCACTTGGATATTCCTGGGAGGTCCAGGGCCTGAACTGGGAGGCCAAAGTCAGTCTCTGGTCTCAAAGATACAGTCAGTCCTTCACTGATTCTGTCCTGACTCCACATTTTAAGACTCACAATACGTGCGCCCTTGTTGCCATACCTCCCACGAGCAACTCTGGTTTTTGATTGTGGTTCTTCAGTGAGGCTCTCAAAGACAAGTAGCTGAATATACCGCTTCCAAACCTCTCCGAGTGCCAGCTGCTGTGAGCCGTGCCACATGCAGATGGTTGTAAGCGATGCCAGTTATCCCCAGATGCTGTCGCTCATTGGTAGTGGTGTCCATTACCGATCCTGCTGCAGCAAGAAGCAGCCGATAGCCAGTTAGCCGTTGTGGTTGGCTGGATGGTTGATCGCTGCAGAGGCTGCTCCCCCTCTGAGCTGGCAAACAGCTGATGCCAAAGAGAATCATTTGTCTGAGATGTAAATGTGGGGGGTTCAGGACTGCTGGCAGTCCTACTCATGGATATTTTTTTCCACCATTGTTTATCTTCCTCTGTTACTTCCATGTTTTCATATGTACAGGTCATCCATAGTGAGGAGGAGGAGAAGCAGGAAATGAGGAGATCTCAGGAGCCTTGGGAGAATTAAAAGGAGGCCACAAAATTGAAGATCAAGATGACTAATTATATAAGTTGCTCAACCAGTGAGGAGATGTTTGTTTCTGTAGCTGCTGGGTTTTGGGTAGCGTAGCGTAAAGAGTGGAAGCAGGACGGAGATGCTTGCCTATGTCTGTGACTGACATGTTTTATTTTCTTTGTTTAATCTGCACACAAACACACAGGAAAGTGAGAGTTTGTGGTTTCTGAGGAGCTGCAGCTGCAGCCGAAACCGTAACCACGCGGCTTCTTGAATTCTCTTTGTTACGTTAAGATTGTCTGCTTTGCCCTTGCCATACCTGCACAGCTTCCAGAATGTGCTTAGCGACCAAACCTGGCAACCCAATTTCTGGCAAAGGTGCGTTTGGTTGAAACCACGGGTTTGTTAAGATTTCAGACTTCTGTGACTCTCAACAATGAGCTGATATTTGATGCATCAAATTTTGGCTCTCCGTTTGAATTATTTTGACATTCTGAGAAAACATTCCTTGTTACCTTGGTGGATTATTAAGGCTCTCTCTGTGAGCCTTAATTTATTGATTAACCAGTCGGTAGATAAGTCACGCAACCTAAAATTTACAGGGCAAATTAGACATGTTAACAAAGTTGACCAAAAAGCAGATTAGTTGAAGCTTCCAGATGCAGTGAGTGGGCGTGTGGCAAGATTTTAAAGCTCCTCTCCGAACCTCTCATCTGAAGTCTACAGGATCACACAGCTGTTCATAGTTTTAGACTGATGTAATTCTAAACTGAGTCATGTTCATGTTTCTTTTACTTTTGGTTCTGCCTTGTCAGAAATTGCTACTTTATTGATCTGATATAGCACATGTTTAAACATCATGTCTGGATTGTTAGCCAGCTCTCTAAGAAATGATCAGGGGGATCAAAGTTTGAATCCCAGTTTTGGGCCTCCCTTGGTGCATGGGGTTTTATTTTGTCTTTATTTTGTTTTTTTCATGGGTTTCCTCCTGCTTCACTAATTTCCAGCACCCATAAACATGTTAGGTTAATTTTTTAGTCAGAATCCTTGACTGAGGCACTGCCTCAAGGTCTGGATGGAGTCCCTGGGCGATGCACAGTGGCTGTCCACCGTTCCACAGTGATTGGTTAGAGGCAGAGGTCACTGGCGTGCTGGGTCTCTGTGCCAAGCTAACTGAGAACATTGTGGTTGATTTGTGAGAATCGTTTGATCTGTTCATCTTCAGATGGTGTAGATCCATTTACAATGCCCTTGGTGTTAATTTGTTTGTGTGTCAGAGCTGTTTCCCATGAAAAGAACCTCCCAGTGAAAGCATTCACACACTCTCTTACTGGTTCTGTGAGCTATCAAACATTGCTCTGAGCCATCAGAGTTAATCACTGCAAGACATGGGGCTGGTAGTGCTGGGTTGTTGGGTTGCATTTCATTATGGTAGCTTGTTTGAGCCATTTGCTTCTGAATGTTGTGAATTAAGGCTGACATATTTTTTTATAAAAGATACGGAAAGGGTCTATCAGTGTTGGTTCATGTCAGTAAATGGTTTATAAAATTAAAACTGTATCCTACAGAGGAGCAACGGCCGCCAAGTAATCCTCAACAAAAACAACAACCTGTCTTCCGCTGAAATGCTGCCAGCTGTCGTAGCTGTAGCTCCATGCTGAAGGTTGACGTGACGGATGAAGGCTGTGCAGGAACCCGGGGGCAACCCTGTGTAACGTCACTGTGGATATCCATGTCTGGGGAAATCTGGAGCATGTGCGGTCTGCAGCTGCTCCAGCAGTAGTGCAGACTTCAGTGTGAAAGTCATCCTGCTGCGGTGCTTCAGCCACTGTAAGCCCCTGCAGGTATGGATCACATCTGCGCCTTAACCATCCGCCTGACCCACTTTTGTGTAGAGGGTGCAGCATTAAACCAACCCGTCTAGACCTTTGATGCTGAGACGATGCTAGGTGGCATTTTGTTGCATGTTCTATGTGTTCTCTCACCCCCTTCTCATCAAATATGTGGTGCCACCAAAGGCTTCCCGCAGTGTAATGAGTAGCCCTCTGGAGTCAGACATGGGGACTTTTCAATAAATGCAATACAAAAGACAATAGCAATATTTTCATATGTTTGCAATCTTCTCTATAGACCACAGTAAAGGTTAAATCACTTGTCTTGTGTTCTCAGTCACCAACAATTCTGTTCCAATTCTAAGTACGCAAACAGCCAGCAACCCTCCAAGTTTCCACGGATGGGTACGACCTGCTCCACCAGCTTTATCAAGTATACGTCAGATGTGAATGGTGTGGACTTGGGTCAGTTGGGTATCCCACAATGCTTTTCACGCCAGCAACAGCAGCAGCAATGGCAGAGAGTATGTGCTCCAAAGTACGGACCTGCGTACTCCAGAAGTTCACTCTACCTGGGCTAGCTCTGCCTCGATCTCATCACAAACCCATCTTGAAAACATCATTCTCTGTATTTTTTTGCAGTAACCCTTGAAAATATAGAAGCTTTAGTCAAATTCTTGCATGGAAACAGAAACTATCTCACCCTAAGTTAGGACCACTGTTTAGATTCCTAAGCTGCACATCAGCATGGTATGGGTGTGTCACCAGACCTGTTTGGAGGGTCAGCTTTCAGGGTTGGTCATATCCTCTGTTGTGCCCTGTGCCCAAGTCTCAGGTGGTCCTCCAAGGCAGCGTAGAACAGCTCCCCCTCTCCTCCCTGCACAGCTCTTCTTTCCTCTTAACTGGTTCCAGCAGTGCAGCATGTTTGTCACACAGGAATGATTTAAACATCAGGGCCCGGCTCCCTTTTGATTTCTCATACCAGCCTCCTCGTTTTCATTCAGCCAATCATCCTAGTTTGGAGGAAGAATGTCTGTCTCGTTTACTCTTTTTTCAGTTCTTTGAAAAGTCAAAAACCTCGGTGTGGTTTTCTGGATTGCTGGTGGTCTTCCTGGTCAATGTGGATTTCCATCATCACTCTGCGGGGGAGTCGGTTGATGGTGTTTCATGATGAAAGGTTTTCAGCAGGGTGAAGGATATTTTATGGTTCTACTACCTTATTGAACTAATACAAACTAGCCTTTTTTCCATCTAGTTGGTAGTAGTTGTGCATGGTGACCATTAGTCAGACTTCTGTGTCTGGACTGAAAGTCCACTTCTTGAAAATGGGAGATGTACGGTAAACACAACCAGCATGCAAAACAATTTCACATAACCTGTTAAATTGTCCCCAGTCCTTGGCATGGAACGTTTTAAGCCTTTGCATAAGTTGAAGGACAGTTCATCTCATGTCTGTGTAGGTTCTCAATCAATGGTTCTCAATGTCTTCACGCCGTGTTTAAACAGAGGTGGTAAAGATGAGCATCTGAGGCGGGACAGAAACGGACATAAAACACGCAGGTAGCCAGGCCAGCATTTGACGTAGGCTACTGAAGAAGGGGGTCGTTGCTGCGGTGTAATTGCACACACACACACAGACACACACACACACACACACACACACACACACACACACACACAGAGGTATAAAAGCTGTCCATGTGTTTCCAGTCTTACTTCTTACGGGCTACATGATACACTTCCCGTCTCAACAGGAAAACTCCCATAAACCAGCTTCATTAGCCCACTGACCCGTTCTCTTTTTCTGTCTCCTGTGTGTGTGTGTGTGTGTGTGTGTGTGTGTGTGTGTGTGTGTGTGTGTGTGTGTGTGTGTGTGTGTGTGTGTGTGTGTGTGTGTGTGTGTGTGTGTGTCAGAGCGGACCCCCCTGCAGGATCCAGTAAGCGGCAGACTCCCCAGCGCTCTACAGATGCTGCAGCAGCAAATTCTGACACTGAAGACCTGTTTGGAGATTTTTGACCCTCATCTGAGCGAGAAAAAAAGAATCATTCGTTTTTATTGTTGAGCTTAAATATGCGCAGTAAGGCTGGATTGATCGAAACTTATTTATACAGAACTGGGTGCAGATGGATGAGTACAAGGTGTCAGGAAGTTTTATCTCTGAAAACCCTGAAACTGCTTCATTTTATCTCTTAAAGGTTTGAAAGTTTCCAGTGGTGTTAAACTACCTTTAGGCCCCATAAATGCTTGGAAACTACTAAAGGATCCTCGGGGCCAGTACAGCTGCCCAAGCCAAGTCCACAACCATCCCTAAAGCATGTTTTTAACATAGCCTGAGGCTTCGGGAGAAGGGGTATTAATTCTGAGAACAAAAGCATTATTTTAAAAACCTCATGAACTTGTAATAAAGATGTAATTTTTTAGTAGAAGATGCATTTTTATTTATTATTTTTGTCTAAATAAATGATTGATATTTGGGTAGGTATTGATGGTCTGTAACTGAGATCAAATCAGACTGTTATAGTAATGCTGGTGTCTGACTTTCAGTGTGCATGTTTAGTGTTTCAGTCTGTTGTGCGTCATGACTGGATGGAGGATGCAGTGAGTGAAGAGCAGCTTTCCGCTGGGGATTCAGTCTACTCCAACGGCCATGAAAAGATGTGGGAAGAGCTTCAAAGAGCTTCTAGTGGATCTCTAACCAAGAACCCCCCAGACCCCATCAACGTTATGCTGACTCAGGTGGACATTGTAGCAAACTACAAGTACCTGGAGGTACACGTGGACAGGGAAGTGGACTAAAAAGGAAGACTCTTGAGGAAGCTCGGCTGCTGATGTTCTGTCACTTGGTGGTCTCGAGTGGCATCTTTTGCTCTGCTGGGCAGCAGACTGGAGAAACCCATCAGGAGATCTCCACCCTGGAGGAAGTGTCTGCAGAGGATGCTGAGAGGACTCAGCAGTCTGAATGAGTCACACCCCTGCAGACCAGCACCTTCAGCCAAAGACGGGCCACACACAATGTCACAGCTCTTTCCTCCAGTTTGCCCCTTTCACTGTGCATTTTCTGTTTTATTTAGTTTAATATGAATTGCAACACTTCACAATAGTTGTTGTTGGGTTTTTTTTTAAATAAATAGTTTGATCATTTCTAGTTTAAAAGCAGGTGATAAAGCTTCAAGTGAGTGAACCAGGCAATGCTTAAATTTCTCTCTCTTTGTGAACATGCACTGTTTTCCTCACTCCATCCATCATCTTCATCTTTCTCTCCCTCCCTCTCTCTCTCTCTGGGCGGTGTATTGTCGGGGGGCCGGTCGGACGTGCGGGCCCCTCCTCTTCGTAATGCCTGGATAATAGCGGGTGTAAAGTGGATTTGAACTTGCAGCCAGCGCTGAGAGGTGGGCGAGGGTCCGACCAGCACACATCTGCTCGCACCGCCGAGAAGCGTTTCAGAGCCGCGGTGAGTTCAGGAACCTCCGGGGATTTCTGCCGGAAAAGTTTTTAATAAGTCAACAGCTGGACCGTTCGGACTTAAATTCACGGCTTTAGAAGGTAAACGGTTATCTCATGACAGGTTTTACCCAGAAACGTTAACTATAACATGACTAACACTGGTGATGTAATTAGTTATTTAGCTGCTTGTTTGACACTAGAGCTGATGTTTTCGGGAGGGCAGGAATGTTCCCACTGACAGAGCTCCATGATAGCAGTTAATGAGAGAAAGTGACCCTCTGCACCGACGGTTTCAACCTCCTGATCACTTGATATGTTTTATCATCCCAACTGTGCTTTCTGTCAGATTTGCTCCCGTCACAGCTGCAAACATCTGCACCACTTCCGACTTTTCCAGCTTTACTAGGATAAACTCTGATATTATTTAGTTTGGAGGTGATTTTCATGACTTATGTAAATATGTTTATACATTTAGTAGTTTATGACACTACACTTAGAATTTTCTTCATGTTTTGTTAATATTGTGGGATTGATGGTCTTAGGGTCCCCAGCAAATGACTTTTCACATAGTCACTTTTTAAAAGTAATTACTGAATTGAATTTTCAGCCTAAACAACAATAATATCACTATACAGCACTAGTAAACAGTAGAAAACTTCCAAAGCAGCAACACAAGTTTCAGTGCATGTAATGACATTATAATATACATTGTGTTACATGTGGTGTCTGCTCTGCTGAAGCATAAATTGGTTGGATAAACCTGACAAATCACATCATAACTGGCTTTTAACCAGTTTAAGATCCATCTGACGCAGGTTGTCTCGACCAACGAGAATGGCTTTCAGATCAGAAAGTTAAAATTGGTCTTCTGTCTAAAAGCAGAATTTGGGAAGGACATTGCATGTTTAATAGATGTCAACGTTGTTTTCTTTTCCAGACTGTTTTAAGATGATTTCATATGTCCTCACACACCTGCTGTGCCTGGTGTGTGTGTGTTCTGCTCGTCCTCAGGCAGGTGAGTGGCGGCTGATGATACGACGCTGAGAGTGTCACCTGTTTATTCCATTTTGTCCTCTCTCACATCCAAATGATAGCTGCTCACACACACAGGCACCGAAACACTTCCTGCATTTTTGCAGCACGAATCAGTATGTGGAGCCTGATTGCTGCTACGTCAGCCACTCCTCCATGGTGTAATACTAAAAAAATGTATTCCTGCGTCCAAAATTAAAGCTGAATTCATGCTTTCATGCAACACAAAAGTGCTATCCTCGACAAATGCAGTGACGGCTGTTCTTGGTTTCCAGCACCTTCACACACGATGAGGATAGAAAAGAACTCTCCTGTGATTGGCTCCCTGGCGAGCAGGGTGGTGCTGCCATGCCACTTCTCCATGATACCACACACGCCATCACCCACCACCCCCGCTCCTAGGTCGGGATCCCTTCACACCACCCCAGGTCACGGGGATGAGCTGAGGATCAAGTGGACTAAGCTGGAGGCACAGGGGGACAAGGTGGTCCTGGTGGCTCAAAACGGGGTGGTCAAGGTGGGGCAAGAGTATGTGGATAGGGTGTCAGTGCCCAGCCACCCGCTGTCAGTCAGGGACGCCTCTTTGATAATTGCTCGGGTTAGGACGAGTGACGCCGGGCTCTACCGCTGTGAGGTCATGCACGGGATGGAGGACAGTCGGGACACCATCAGCCTCAACGTCACTGGTGAGGAAAACAAACACACTCTCACACAGAGCCCATTCTGCAGTTTTATAGGGGCAATTAACAGTTAATCTCCCAAGTCTGCATATATGTTCTGGGACCGGATCCAGACATGTTTGAATGGCTTTTTCTGTATTTATTAACAAACAATTATCACGTATACAGCAGCTCAGAAGTAAATCTAAGCATCCAGTGTCAGAGCCACGATGCAGAGACAGATGAGGTTAGAGCCAAGCTAATGAAGCCAGCGCTTAAACAGCCAACTTTCCCTCCGGATGGGGCAGAGCCACCCCAGAGACTGCTGTTTTTATATGTTCATCAGTAATGCATCAACACCAACATTAATTAAATGTGCTACTGTGTCCCGTCTTTAACTATCTCTGTTCAGCTCGTGCAGACAGATGCATTTTATGACTTAGCACAAAAACAGCGTCCTGCTCTTAATGAAACAAAGCCTGAAGTCTGAAGTCGTGTTCCAAAACAAGAATGCTAACAAGCCTGTAAAGGGTAGAATCTTCAACCTTTAACTTTATTACAATGGAAAGGGTAAATTATGACATGCTGTAACCCATCACTAGGAGGCATTCAAGCTATTTAGGATTTCCTTTTGAAGGTCTTGGGTCCTGTGACGGCCTGGTGAGCTGTTCTATCTGTCACCCACATGAATGTATACATGACAGATGGATGATGGCTTAAACCCTAAGTGCGTGGCCTTTTTTCTAAACGATAATAAGCAAAGAGACAAGTGATTATCTTTTAGATGTAATAGTTATTTTATTACACTTGAATTTTTGGGTTTGAATGTCTGAGTTCACCCTGTGGAGACTGCAGGGAGCAGCTAGAGAGAAAATCGCCCAACTATCTCTGAGAAACAGGATCTGTTGCTCATCTCCACAACACTCCCTGTGAGTGACACACAACACTCCAGTTAACAGGCATCTATTCACATCCTCCTGCAGCCCTGCCAGGATATCCTTGCACATCAAATAATCCTCCCATCCAGCAGTAGACAGAAGACCTGATGACACGGTGACAACAGTTACAGTATAGACTGCTGAAATAAGGGACTCTCTTGTGAGCTCCATACTGTAACACAATGATCGGGGTTTTTCCACAATGCTGTTGGATTCAGGGAGAACAGGTGTGCAGGATTTTTCCTCCTCCATCATATCATATCAGGTAAAATGAGGGAATTTCTGTAGACTGAGGAACAGAATTATGCACTGCAACAATACATAACAGCCAAATTAAGCTCATTGAACTCAACCATCATTTCATCAATAGTCTACATTTACATTCAATTTTCATACCTTTTTTTTTCAAACCTTTGTTTTGTATTGACTGTGGAACAAAAGAAACATGTAATGATGCTGTAATGATAAATACAAGGCTGTTTCTGATGAGTTGAAAGCCTCAAAGAGTGAGGCATAAGCATGTCTTTCGCCTGTTCTAGGGTGGGTATGAAAGGGTGCAACCCCCTCGTCTTCAAGGTTTAGATGGAGAAAGGTTATTGTTCATGCAGATGCAGTTTTTTTTCTTTTTCTCCTGTCGTAAAGGGTAACTAAAGAATGCCAATGAAATTGTAAAACATTGAGTTTTTATTGAACTGAGCTTTAATTTCAGACTCCTCACAGGTTGTTTCTGGTGTCCCTGCAGGTGTGGTGTTCCACTACAGAGCTAAAGCTAGCCGCTACTCTCTGGACTTTCCCAGAGCAGTGGAGGCCTGTCACACCGCTGGCGCCACCATCGCTACGCCAGAACAGCTCAGGACTGCTTTTGAGGACGGTCTTAACCAGTGCGACGCGGGCTGGCTCTCTGACCAGTCGGTCAGGTGCGTGCCCATTTTCTTTTCTGCTTGGAAGCCTATTTTTTGGTGTGTCAAACTTTTCCCTAAGTGATTGTTTGTTTGCTTAGATATCCGATCACTGTGCCCCGTCCTGGATGCACAGGTGATCTCTTGGGGAAACCAGGGGTGAGAACATATGGCATCCGTGATCCTACAGAGAAATACGACGTGTACTGCTATGTAGATAGGGTAAAAGGTAAACACACGAGTGCAACCACACACCTCACCATAGTTTTAGCTGCGCGTGAAACTAAAAATCCTTTTTATCCTCCGCAGGTGAGGTTTTCTATCCCCCTCTCACCACTAAACTCACGCTGCAGCAGGCCAAGGACGAGTGCGTCAAGCACGACTCCGTGATGGCTTCGACAGGACAGCTGTTTGCCGCTTGGAGGGAGGGGCTGAACGGCTGTGATTACAGCTGGCTCTCCGATGGCAGCGCGCGCTACCCCATCACCATCCCCAGGCCTCAGTGTGGAGGAGGCCTGCTGGGGGTCCGCACGCTCTACAAGTACGAAAACCAGACCGGATTCCCAGACCCCACAGAAAAATTTGGAGTTTTCTGCTTCAAAGGTGAGACTGAAACACACACATAAACACAGACGTACAAAAACCTGCGTAAAGCCTAAATAAAACAGGAAGGAGTTTGCAGATACTCTGAACACCTGATGCAAACGCTGACCAGATAGATAATGGTATCATGAGTGGTCAGAGTTACACAATGTTGTTGGTTACCTGATCATCTCCATTTCTTCTTACAATTGAGTCGCGGGTGAGCCTCCTCCAAATGTCCAAATCACTGACCCAATCTGACATATACGACACCACTAAAGGTCATGCCGAGGTACAACCTCTGGGGTGTGGTGGGAAGGAAAAAGAAAGTGGCAGCTGTGTAAGAGAGCATAGAAAAAAAAAAGCCTTCTCCCTCCCAAACAAGAGCTGTTTTTATGGTGGGCCACGTACTTTTAAAAGGGGAAAACCCAACTCATGCATTTCAGCACAGATACAGAAGAAAGGGGACAGGTCCCTAATGTCTCACAGCTGGACCCATCCCAAACAGACAGACAGACAGACCAAGAGAGGAAAGAAAGAGGAGGAGAGCAGCTCTAATTCTCTTATACAGCCATCATTAAAAAACAACATCATTAAAAAGCACTTCAGAATATACAGGGTAAATTAATCTGTGAGGTCTGAGGACAGTATCCAGGACACAAACAGACAATACTTTGTTCCTCCAGATTATATAAGGGGAAATAATCTCATTTTTGGCCTAAAGCATGCAGAGTGATGTGCCAACAAGCAGGAGAGAAGTCGAGCACCAGTATGTGCAGATGACATCATGACTGGGCACAGTGAAACGTGCAGGAAGGGTCTCCTGCGAGGTGTGAAGGAGCAGACGGATCACAGTTAATCCTGAAAGACTGCAGCCAGTAAACACCGTCCGGCCCTGCGGTGGTGGAGACCTGTGCTGGCGTCTCATTTATAACTGTTTGTCACAGAACTTTCCACAATATTCGAGGTCTGCAAAAACGAGCCTGACAGGAGTATGTGCATACGTAAACTGTCTGACCCGAGAATAATAACATACAGTATAACATTTCACCTCATATCAAATTTAACCCCCTAAACGCAAAAGCTACAGGTTTGTTTTTATTGTATCTGTTTTGATCCATAAATAATCCATAATCACGTAAAATCTGAAAATGAGTTGTTATCTTACAGAGACACAAACTGGTTTTTTATGAATAAGACTTTATTTAAAGATTTACTTACCTATAGTTTCATTTATTACATATGTATTATTATAAACATTTACACATATATAAACATTTGTTAAAATATTCAATCATTCAATTATATCAAATAAATACATGCCCTATAGGTGCAAAAAAGTTTGCGAATTTACTCACAATATGAATAAAAACATAAAAAACATGAACATTAAGATCATCTTTTAATGTACGTGAATTTGTCAACACACACACACACACACAGCTGATTTTGTTACCATGGTAATGAAATGCAGGAGCTTTTAGATAGGAGCTTCTAGAAATATAAATTTTTACAATGGTGATGATGATGATGAAGGTGATAATGATGATGGTAGGAAGAGAATAATGCCTGGAAGGAGGGAAGAGGAGAAATCCACTCCGCCCAACTTTCGCAGACTCCCATGCATACTCACCCCTGGAAGGGGGGGGGGGGGGGGGGGGGGG
>BJFM01000007.1:179305-197745 GCA_016586285.1 Arothron firmamentum
ATCAGACCTGCACAAAGACCTCTTGTATGTTTGTTAGGGAGACTCGTTTCATGTCCTCACTCATATGTTCTATATTCAATCATAATGAGATATAAACCTCTGTGAGCATCACGGGCAATTATCGATCATTGTTCTGCAATAATGTTACTTAAAAAAAAGCAGATTTCTGACTGCAAATGGACCTGAAACTTATGTTTGGCAGCTGACTGCTGCATTCCCTTTTATAGCCCCGCCGTTTGATTCACGATTATCATTTTGGTTTCATCCCAACAATGCCGATTGATTCTGTAAACATGTTTTGGAGGACATACGTGAGCGATGTTAGTACAACCTGACAGGAACCAGACTCCTCCAACATTGGAGGTACTACAGAAATCAAAAGGACTTTTTAAACAGAGCATAAATGCCTCATTGGCCAAAACAGCAGAAGAGCGAAAGCTTCAGAAACTTCGCCTGCTGGCCCAGGTCTTCATGGTTTCTAACTCACATGAATAGAATCACTTTTTTTAATCACTGGTAGAATGTTATCGTAATGTCGCTGTTCTCTTTTTATATCGATATTTCAATCATTTTGTATCTCTCTCTGTAGGGAGCCCGCTAGAGCTGACCAGCGCGGGTCCTTCGGTGACCGCACTTGGTGATAAACTAGCCCACATTCCCACGATGCAGGCAGCCGTAGATCCAGAAAGGGCTGAAATCCAAGCCAGAACCCCTGAACCTGTCCCATATTCACCAGCCGAGAGATCAAACACGGCCTCTCCAGATCAGCAGGGGGCCCCCCACTCAGACAGCCGTCCCACTGCTGTAGCGCCGACCCCCACGCCGGTGCTAGAGGTCAACGTGCGTGATCTTAACCACTCCGACCCTGTGCCAGCGAGAGGAGATGTTTTGGCCCCCCTGCAGCTTCCTCCTTTGCCCACCACTCGCTCAAAGCCTTCTCAGCTCGATATCTCCCAGGGGTTGGAGGATGGAGGCCAGACAGCTTCAGGTCGAGGTGAGAGTAGTGGGGAGGGAGGCAGTTACAGTCCGGCAACCCCAGAACCCGGACTGGGCATCGAGAAGGGACCTGCGGTCGTTTTTAAAGAGGACGTCACCCCCGGAACCGGACTGATGTTTGACAAGTCACCTGCTGTTCCTGGCGCTGAGGAGTCGGCCAAACCGCCTTTCCATCTGATCATCGTCAATGTAAACGACCAAAACCAATCAGGTGAGTGGGGGGGGGGGTGCAGTCTATTACTGTCAAAGAGTTCTGTTAGCCAACAGTCTCGTGTTCCACATCTCTGTCCTCGTCTGAACTCGTTCCTTCCACTTCTGCTCAGAATAAGATATTCCTCAATCCTTTCATACTCCACAGTCTCACATTTCAGGCCTTTTTGGGCAAAGTATTTCTTTTTCAGAACATTTTTGTGCTGTCAGGGCCCGATTGGCTGCGGCTGTGGTGCTATCGCCTGTTGTCCAGACAGGAAACAACTGCACCTTTGTACTCGTAGGCTGACAGGTCCTCAGACACAAACCCGCGGAGTGTTTGCGGAGCCAGATGTGGAAAGTTAGGAAGTCAATCATCGCTGTTTGGCTAATGTTGTATAGCTGAACATAATGTAAACACAGGATTGTCTCCAGCGGGGGAGTAGCAGAGCCATGTGAACACTGTCAGAGGTATTCTGATGGTCAGACTGATAATCTGCCTGATGTTCAGTATAAGAAGAAAAAAAACAGAAAACGTCAAATTGTTTGATTGCCCCCACAACTGGCGTATCTAACAACTCCTGCAATGATCTCCACTCTTTGGCCACTTTAATCTGTAGTTTTTCCACCATGGGTAGATTGTAGAACAAGAGTTCTGGCACAGACCCTGGGGGGCACTAATTCCAAACATGTGTTTAGAGTGACAACTATTTCACTGACAGTCAATCAAAAGTAGTGTAGAAATTGTGTTTTCAGTCACCATCATTTAGCAGCTTTGATAGAAATTGGGATTGAGATTTTTTTTTATTGAAAATAGTCATTGCATACTGGTTTAAGTACACTTCTACTGCAGCAAGGTGGAACCATGACCCTCTGAGTCATGTTCAGCTTATTACAGCATTACAAGGAATCCATCCTGCAGCAGAGTGTCACCAGCCACAACTTAAACAACTGGAATCCATCAGTTCATCTATCAGTGGTGTTAGATCAGTTGGAGAAGATGCAGCAGGCATGACAGATGCATTCACTCATGTTTCTTCAAGAGGACTAAAGTTAAATGCTCTTCAATTATTCTTTCTTCTAAAAACCACATCAGTAAAGCCACAGGTTTGTAATAATCTTTTGGGAAGGTTTAGCTTTGCATTCGTGGAACAGTGGAACCCCCCTCCCAGCGGGACAGCGTGCCCACTAAGACCACCTCCAGAAATGATCACAAGCGATCTAAAAGTTCCTGCATTGTACGATTGGCTGGTCCCGGGAGGCACGGAGGAGGCCTTGTTCCTCATGTGCCCCGGCCCTAAATCACTGAGGCCCATGTGGATGTTAGGGTTGGTGCAGGGGGCCACTCACATACTGCTCAAATTACTGTACTCGTGTGTAGCCAAGTGGTGCCATCTTCCAAAGACTATGTTCATTATTGAGCTGCTGAAGGCATATTCTGTTGCAGCGGTAATACATCAACGCTTACAGGAAGCCCTGGCCCGTACGAGGCCCGCCAACTCTCTATCCGCATTGGGGAAATTGGAACATTGACGGATTGAGTGATTTCCTGAGTGATTCTGGGTTGCAGACGACATGTTGCGGTGAGCGTAAGTGGATGTGTCCAGTTTAGAGAGGAGCTCTTGATCCGGTCTCTGCATCTGTCTCACGTTTGTATATGAAAGCATGACAATTTTGTACATTTTGACTCCCTTTCCCATGATATGGCTTCCATGTGCGCCATAAAAGCTTAATGAAGAAACAGAGCAGTGCATTGTTTGCTAGCAGCCTCTGGCAAAAACTGACCTTAATTACAAGTTAACTACCCAGATATACACTGTGGCTTGTTTGGCTTGTGTTAACAAACATCAGAAAGTGGCTGCTCTGAGATATTGAAATACAACAACTGTAACTTTGAACCAACAAAGAAGTTTTTTCATGGCTCAGAATCAAACCTCAGTGCAATTTTGGTGCAAACCATAATGAATCTGTTGTATTCACAAATGTCCAACCACAACAAAAGCTGACAGATGCCAGATCAGATCCTTTCTATTTACTTTTAGTGTAAAGACTAACACCCAACCGGCCCAAACTTTGGTTTCACACAAAAGGAGGAACATCGTGGAACCACCAGCACCCCCCAAAAGCAACCACCAGATTTGGAAAATCACCATTTTTAAATATAAACTCTGGTCACCAAGTACATGCAGGGATTACACCCTATTTTGTCTTAATAGCAGACTAATATCAGTGTGGTGAGGACCAAAACAAACACCCTCTGCCATGTTAACTCATAAACCACACCTTTCACCGGCTCATTGAACTTGTCCATTTCTTGTCTGTAGTTGACCACATCCTGGATATCCTGAACCAGCCGTTCATAGGACTCCCCGGCTCCCAGTCGCAGTTCCCCCAGATCACGGACCTTTCCCAGGTGACCAGTGAATCTGTTCAGGGCGGCGGAGACGTCGACCAGCTTGATCCGGCTGCTGTCAACCTGTCTCCAACTGTGAGCTTTGTCAATGGGAAACACGAGGTACGCAATGTTTGCTTATTCTGTGATAACCAATTCCATTTATAGCACAACTGAAATGTTACGTCGCTCTTATAAAGTTCAACAAACACTGTTAATTCAGTGACTAAACTCACTATTTACAGACACACTATTTATTCATGTAGCATGTAGAAATATTTAGATTATCAGCATGAGCAGCCAACGTCAACATCCCAGAGTTGCGTCAGTACCATCACCATACCGGCATCACTCAGCACTTGTTTTCCTCTTTGGTGTCGATAACATAAGCTAATATTATTTGCTGTATCGTTGTTAATTCTAGTGCTAACATTGAAATATTTTGGTGAAAGACAGAGCGTGTCTCCTGGTTTTGGGTGTGGTTTTGTCCTAATTATTTGATCAGTCTTGATAATAATACTGATAAGAGCCCAAACTTTTCTGACTAAGCACCAAATATTTTCAAAGTAATATCTACTACAACCTGTTCTCTAATTATTCAGGTGACCTTTGAACCAGCACTGCCAGAAGAAGTCAGAGGAGATCAGTTTGAGACTGCTACTCCTGCTCACTTTGGTGAGGTGGGAGTGGACGAGCAGGAGGGGCTGAGTGTGACCCCCTTCGATTATGCTGCCGTAGAAATCCACACTGATGGGACACCAACAGAAGAACCGAGTGATGCAGTCACTCAGCCTCCAGACACAGACCCAGATGTCGCAACAGTCCCAGAAATCGATGCCAACTTGGTCCCTGGTGTTTTTACAGATGAAAATGGAGTAAAATCTGCAGAAATAGGTGATGAGACGTCAATGAGAAGCACCACCATCACTCCTCATACGTCTGTCCCATCACCAGCACTGACCACGGCACCAGGCTCTGCCTTCCGAGGTACTCCAGAGCCTGGCACTGATGGAGTCGCCCCCTGTGGTGACACCGAAGATTCCTCAAGCTGCGGTGGTGAAGAGCCCGGTGTTCCAAAAGAGGGCTCGGCTGATGATGCCCCGCCCACCCCAGCAGTAGACACTCAGTCCAGCATCAGGACTGACGAGACTGAAATCGGCGGTACAGAACTTACCACGTCTGTCCCGGACGCACTGGCGCGGGAACCCACCACACAGCCCCAGACAGACAGCGAAGGCTCAGCCTCGGGAGAGGACGAGGGCTCCGGGCAAGACATGGAGCCCGCGGAGACACCCAGACTCACCAGTACTCTCGCACCCCTTTATTCCAGCCTTCACTCCCAGCAGCCTCCTCTTGTAGCAGGTGCAGAGGTTACGGGAGTACCTGTGGTTTTACCACATGTTGACACGGTCCCAGAAGCAGGCTCAGGTGCAGAACAGCTGCCCAGACCGGAGGAAGGTTCTGGGGAAAAGGGCGGGCTGACTGACCCTCCCCTAGAGGTTAGCGTTACTCTTTTACCAGATGTAGAAGCTGTGACCTCAGAAACCAGCACAAGAGAGCATCCCACGCAGCCCTCATTTGTTGCCCCGGATGATAAAAAACACCCTTTTATGGAGCATGCACCCACAACCGCACCACCCAGCCAGCCTTACAGCCTCCAGACGGACCAGTCGACCACCACCTGGAAACCGCAGGCGACACCATCCTATTCAGGTCGCACCACTGACTCTGTCCCTCAGGGGGCTCTGATTTCTGACCCTACTGCCACAGGTCACGTGCACAAGGAGCTCCTCCCGCCTCTGCCGGAGTCACAAACTCAGACACCGCGAGAGACCAACGCCACAAAGCAACCAGAGCACGACACTGATGTCTCTTTGGAGGCAAGCACTGTCAATATCAAAGGTGCTCCAACCAAATGGTCTCCCAGTTTGAACAGTTCTCTACAGCAGTAATAACATTGTAATTAACCCGGAACACTTTCTTTGTGTAGATCTCTTTCCGTGTTCGACCAGCGTGTGTCAGAACGGAGGTTCCTGCTACAAAAACGGACCACAAGACATGTGTGTGTGCGCACCTGGATTCACCGGGCAACACTGTGAAACAGGTACACGTGCACGTACAACTGCACGAGAACCTCAGTCCACCAGATGACATCTGGCTGATGTGGAATAACAGCGAGTGTGTCGTGTTTGCGCAGAGGTGGATGAATGTCAGCCCAACCCATGTCTGAATGGAGCCACCTGCCTGGATGGACCCGGTTCCTTCACCTGCGTCTGTCTGCCGAGCTACACCGGAGAGCTGTGCGAGCAAGGTCGGCAGAGCGTAACGACCAGTTTACAAAATAAGACCAGCAACCGCCCAGTAGAGGGCAGTCACTCTCATGCATGAACGTGTTTGCAGACGGCTCTCCAGGTCGTATGATGTGTTTGAGTGTGTAATATTTGGTTGTGTGGGTTACACACGATCCTGTTTTCTCAGTATTTATATCTCAGCCCAGTCTGCTTTTAATTTACACATCTGCAGTGTTTTTGACTTCCTGGAGCGTTTGGTCGAGCCTCATCTTCATCACCTGAGTGGTTTGTGTCACTGCACCCTTCAGTGTGTTACAGAATCAAAGGGGGAAAAAACAACATTCATGGGAAACATCCGAATGTCGTAGCTCCCTGCACACACACACACACACACACACACACACACACACACACACACACACACACACACACACACACACACACACACACACACACACACAGGTGGACATGGTCTTTAGCCTTGACAGAATTTGCTTCTCAGCTGCCTTCAAGTGTTGGGTGTGGGCTCTTCGGCAGATTAGTTCCAGCTTCTTCGCGTCCAATTCCTCTGCCATTACTCAGCAACGCATCGAGACTTAACAGACTCCCGGGATTAGCGTTTTCCACGAAACGTCCAAGAAGTCTCCCTAAAACTCTCTGCACAGAAGAGACGACTATTCCATTGACAAAATAACAATATAAGGCCAGGTTCTTTTTCAGAAGCGTTTTCAGGGGCATTTCCCATCAACATGGTTGAGTTTTACATGTATAACTCTGTAAAATTCAGATTGTGTATTACCTCTTTATTATGCTTTTCTCCCCCATTTCCCTTAACATTATCAATTCATGGTCGAAGACTGTGTGAAAAGTGGAAGCCTGCAGACCAAATTCCCAGTCTGCAGGGTGTTTCCATGCATGTAAGCTATACAGTATGCAGCGTGTGCAACATGGTGCCGAGCCACTGTCAGCCAGTTGTAATTCATCCATGCAGACATCTCTGAGCTCTCTGCCAGTGGAAAGATGCAAAACAGATAACTTTTGTGTTTTGCCCAGAGGTTTTTTGCAGCTGTGTGGCATTGAATGGGTGGTAAACAGCCAGCCTACTGCTAAATGCTGCATCAGTCATCTGGCTGGTGCACTGTTTCAGGCTGGACGTCTGCCCTCAATTGATTCTGTATTTTTTATAAGTACCAGAGGTACATTCATGAATGAAAGCTCTGAAATCGTAAGTGAGCCCAGAGGTCTCACCTGACCCTCCTGGCTGCATCGTGAATTCATTAAGACAAGACTGGGCGAGGAGGGCCGACGGCCTGAAGGCTCAGAGAGCAATTTTCCATCTTGACTTAATTGGCATGTGCATTATTGTGACGCCACTGACACAAAACATCCATTGTTGCACCGAGCCTGACAAAAGGAGAGGGCTGATTGCATGACTTTAAGGTCGCTGTGCATCAAACTGGATGTCTCTGGCGCGCGTTAGATCGCTGTGTTTCAGCCGGACCTGCAGAGAGCTGGAGAGCAGCGTGGGTAATGAAGTCCAACTGTGCGACACTGAGCTCATTCAGCGAGGGGCCTTTATTTTCCCGCGAAACCTCAACTTTCTCTCTGTCTTTGGCTTGAACGAGCCACTTCTGAGGAATAAACAAATCAAAGCTGTTGTGCACCAACAATAAGTTCATTGTTACAACAGCATGAGGCAAAAATTGGCTGTGGGCAGCATGATGTACACAATCAACATAAAAATACGCACTGTGAAATATTTTTCCTGTCTGAATTACACTTTGATGGACCACACAACAGAGCCTCATTAGGGCAACTTTATGCCACAAAAACAAACTGTAACCACCAACCTTTCTCGCCTCTTTTCAGACACGGAGGTTTGTGGATTTGGATGGGAGAAGTTTCAGTCTCACTGCTATAAGTACATGACACACCGACGCACGTGGGACGCTGCGGAGAGGGAATGTCGGCTGCACGGTGCCCACCTGACCAGCATCCTGTCCCAGGAGGAGCAGCACTTTGTGAACCGTAAGTCAGTGATGAGGTGTTTGAGGCCCGAGGGTTAGGTCATAGTCGATCCATGATTCCTGAGGCAGAGGTCTTTCAAACAAAGAAGCTTCTTTCAAACAAAAGCCCGTTTTTACCAATATTCCCTGAAAGCTTTATTACCAGGATTCTTCTGTCCTACTGGCTCCATTTTCCAAATGATCAAAATGCAAATAATGAAGCTTGTACAAATGAAATAAACAGGTTTGTAGAACCCCCCCCCAATAAACTTAAAAATCCCTTTATGATCAAGTAATTACATGTAAGTCAGACATGCAAAGGAGAAAATGTGTAAAACACTTTGAAATTCGGAGCGCAAACGTCCTCCAACAAGATTTGTTTTTACATTTATGAATTCCTGCATCTGCCCTGTATTCACCCACACCCACATTTAATGAGCTCCTCACCCGCCTATTCCCGCATTCAGAAGGTTTTAGTTGAAATATACGGATAAATATTTCCATAATGCTGCTGAAAGACAAAAAAAATGCACAGCTGTAAAATCACCCTGCTGGTTATGTTCTCCCCCCTTAATAAATGTTCTTATTCTTCATATATTAACGCGTGTCATGAAAAGGTGCCAGTACTAAATATTTATTCATGCATTTGTTCACCAACCAAAAATGGTGTTGAGCTTTCTTTTTTTGTTCTAATCCCTCTTTTCAAATGTCAAGTCTCATTATTCCAAAAATCTCTCTCAGTTGCTATTTCAAAAGCCTCGTTTTGGTTTCAGCATATTTTCTTCCTGCCATTGATAAAACTCCACCAAAGCGCGTTTGCCTGTTTAAAGCGATTCTGCTCGTAAAAACGCGCTTCTAGCTGTTTTAAAGGTCAGTGAAGTTTAACGGAACAGCATGTTTGGATAGCGTCCAGTCTGTAATCTACCCGAGTGAAACGTGCTGGTGAGATCAAACAAAGTCTTTTAAACAGCGTTTCCATGGACGAGCAGAGCTGACAGCGTTTCCCGCACGCCGTCCCTCCGTTTACGGCCTGTTTCTCCTGCTCTGCTTGTATAGTTCTGAGCCCTCAGCGTCCCCAGCAACAGTCTCACATCTGGTTTGTACCTGCAGGTCTGGGCAGCGATTACCAGTGGATCGGGCTCAACGACAGGATGTTTGAGAGGGACTTCAGGTGGACTGACGGCAGCGCGATGGTGAGACACGTGCCTGAGGCAGATTGATGCTAGCATGAAGGCCACGGCTGTTATCAGTCCTTATTACCTAAGTGCTAATTGGAGATGCCTTTATTTTTAAAAAGAATTAGTACAATAGTGCATCATAATCAGACCTGTTCCATAGCATTTTCTGCTTATTATCATCTGGTCTTTGTTATTACTGTCACAGTACATGGGGGATTCAAACCTGCGACCTTCTTGTAAGGCGACCGCGCCGCCCGTAAAAATAGATGCATTTCCCAAACTATTTTACAATCACTTGCTGATGCTACAAACAAAGACTGATGATGTTTGTTAGCGTTTTCATAGCGTTCCATGACAGCTGGATCTGCCCTCGCTCACTGAGGTGCTTTGAGTCCATCCTGCAGCGCCAGTCGCTGTGAACCTGCATCACCTCCGTGACACATTTCTGTGTGTGTGTGATGCGGCTCCAGCTCTCCAAGCCGCTGCTGCATCTGTTTCTCAGACGCGATGACACATTCTCACACATACTGCGCGCCTGCTGGGAGCGATCAGCTGTTGAAGCATGTGAACGCAGTTATGCGGCGAGAGGCCGATGCCAGAAATCTGATCCTGGGGAGAGACTGCTGATGTCATGTGTTATCTTTCAGAATGGAGGCACACCCTGACTGGGGTGAGCTGGGCCTCGTGTTCTGTACAATTTTTCGTGGCTGCACTGTAATGTGAACGTTTTATTCTGCTTCCTGTTGTCTGGTTTTAAAACAAAGTGAGGCCCCTTGTTTTTAGGCGTTCTGCGCAGGCTGCAGTTTGTTTACCTGTTGGTGTTTAAGTAGCGCCTCCCTCTGTCACTTCTGTGAACTGCAGCTTGTACTAAGCTTTGAATGGTAATTTTTTCATCAAAAAGTTACTCATTCGTCAGAACAGCTGTGTTGCTGCGGCTGTTGTCTGGTTTTAATTAATTAGGATAAAGATCTGAGCATCCAAACAGGCAATGAAAGCATGCTCTTCCACAGCAATTTGACAACTGGAGGCCAAACCAGCCGGACAGTTTCTTCCAGTCAGGAGAGGACTGCGTGGTGATGATCTGGCACGAAGGAGGACAGTGGAACGACGTGCCCTGTAACTATCACCTGACATTTACCTGCAAAAAGGGAACAGGTACGCGCATGCTGGAATCGCACATTCAGTACCTAAAACCAGATCCTCGCCAAACAGAGAGGCCTCTCTGGAGGAACCTGGTCTTGTCCTGGACAGTAACACAGTGTCACATCGTTTGAGCTATCTCTGCCGAGGCTGCGAGTTAAATTTGAACCAAATGTCCGGAGGCGTGGAACACCAAACATGTGCATCTACAGCCCTGTTGCATTATGGGATTTGTACGATCTGGCGTTGTGACTGTACTAAAGTCGAAAAGGAAGGATACATTCCTGAATTATTTGTCACCAACTTCCCAACCTGTAATAGATACTATAGTACTGGGCTCTAACATGGTGTTGTTGATACTTGTGTATTTATAGTACACTACATGTATCAGCATATTTTTTTAACGATATCTTGATGTAAACGTTAACATTAGCTGCATAGCAACACTGAACAGTCTCTGGTTGCTTCTGCCAGTGTCCTGTGGGCAGCCCCCTGCGGTGAAGGACGCTCGCTTATTTGGGGCCATCAAGCCTCACTATGAGGTCAACTCCCTGCTCCGCTATCACTGCAAGCAGGGTCTGATTCAGAGACACGTCCCCACCATACGTTGCCATGCCAACGGCCAATGGGACTTACCCAGAGTGACGTGCACAAGCCGTGAGTACTTTTTTTTCAAAGAGAATTTTCAGGTTGTGCATCGTGTGACTGGTTTTCTCCCCCCTCAGCTGTGAACTACCACAAGTCGTACATCCTGCGGCGCCGCTACAACCAGAACAGCGACCAGCAGAACTGGCGCCTCAACCATCACGTCCATCGTCACTTCAGGAGTCATCAGGAACCCGGAGAGAACCAGGAGCAACCGTACGACATGGACGTCATGGAGCCTTTCCAGGGTGCGGAGCAGGAGCTGCAGAGGGAGAAGAGGCACCAGAAGGTCGCCAAGCACAGCGAGCAGGAGGAGACACACTGACTGGGTTCTAGGCTTGGAAATCATCTTCAAAGAGTGAGCACATCAGCTGGTCCAGAGGCACGGATAGACAGGAAGACGTCTCCAAAAGGCTCCCAAACCAGAGGCCAGTTTCACCAGCACAGCAACACTTCAGGACCTGGACCAGAACACTCGTGAGGATTCAGTTTCAGTCGTAGATCACCGAGTTTATCAAGTCTAAATGTGCTAAAGAGGGAAAAAAGATGTTTTACTGTGATAGGTATCCAAGCGCAGTGTGTGGGCTTCCCTAGGGGGCTTCGCATGTTGGTTTTATACAGTCATTATTTTTTATCCATGTCAACGCCATATTAGCAAAACAATTCTGTGTAATAACTGGAGACGTAACCTCATATTCACGGCTGCTGGTTTGAAGACCAGAATGACTCTCTGTCATTCTCTCAGTATTATCATAATATTTGTTCACCCTCACCGTAAATGACCATCTCACTACCAAAACATCGCTTAGTTACAGAAATATCTGTTTTTCCAAGAGCTCAGCCAGCCCAGTTTATAACAATGCTGTAGATGGAGGAAAGAGCAACCCTGACAAGCAAGTGATAACAGGTCAGTAACAGGTTTGTTTTCTTTCTGTAGAGTCGGTGATCAGATGTGGTTTTTCACTTGCATCTCAGGGCTCCAGCGCTCGAACGTGATCCATCGTTTTAAATTATTCTCATCCAGTCGTCCACTTTCCGTTTGTGCTGTTTCTATTGATCCTTTGAACGCTTAGCTCATTTCCTTGTAGAGTTTTGTACAAAATGTTTTTTTATTAGCGGGAGCGGGCAGGTTTAAATAGGGTCATAGGTTTTATAATATAGATACTATATGAAGCCATATGAATTTAACTTATTGTATACTTTCAAACTGAATGACTGTGATACTTGCTTTGGTCATATATGCGCGTAGCACCGTTGGCTGGTGACACTGCGAGAGCTTTTTTCTTGCTTGTCTTCTGACTTCATCGCAACAAATCAGCTCAACTCACGACGATGGCACACACATTGGTGGCTTGTCCTGTTCTCGGTTTGGGGTGCCTACGTGGGTCACCGTGTTGCTTTTTCCTACAGATCTGGAATCTGTTTTTAATCTGCTAATATCGAGGGAATGTGAAAATGTTTCTTTTTCCAAATGTGATTGTCATGCCTTTGTCTTCCTCTTCATCCATTTTTATTTTCGTTATACATCTTTTCGGGCGTGGATTTTTATAAATGCTTTTTTGTTTCATGTGGGTTCACTGTATTTGTGGAGCTTTATATATGTAATCATCGTTCCTTTATCCATCTGAGTTGCAGTAAAAACGTCCACCATTTTTATGCCCTTGTCAGCTGTGTGTGCAATAATAGAACGTATTAACCCAACCTGAGTTTGTGTAGTTTTATTTGACAGAATTTATGAAGAGAAAGTCCCAGCCTTTCATTTTCTGTGGTTTATTCCAGCTTCAAACACATCAGTTCCTCCACAAGACAAAGGACTTTATAGCTGTACGTTTATTTGCATTAACAGTAATTACAGTATATGTTTTCAGCCGTTTGGGGGGGTTATAGCGATCGCTGATGCTCCAAACCCTCAAAAGCATGGTAGAGAGGGCAGCTAGAGAACTGAGCTGTTTTGTTGTTCTTTCGTATTTGGGTTCTAAAGATTTCCATCGGCACTGTTATTACAGATTGTGATAAGCAAAAACAGTCAAATTATACAGAAAATGAAAGTAAAACATGACATGAGGTGTTAGTTTTGTGAAGCCTTTTAAGAAATATGTTGACATTTTGGGAAATACATTGATTAAGTCAGAATTAGATCAGAGTATTTAAAACAGAGATGAGTTTATCACTATGTAATTAGCTTTGTTTAGCAGTAAGACAGGAGACAATTGTAACTTGGCTGCATGTCCTGTCCTCCATTTCAGGTCTTTGCTCGAACAAACTAGATAGAGCAGAAATTCAGTAATCAGTATCTTCTCATCCACGCTGCAGATAACAGGGGAAACTGCAGCGCTTTTATTGAGACTATAATATAGCTTTCTTTACTTCTTTCTACGCTGAGTTCTAAATGTTTTCTGGCAGTTTGATACTCAGCCTCCCAAAATGTCAAACTACTCCTTTTACAAATTTATGCTTCTTTTTTTTTTTTTTTTTTAGGTTTGACTGCAGTTGAGTCAAAGTTGTTACTCTTCTGGAGCATCAGGACTTAATTTCCCACATTGTCTGTGGATGAAAGCTTAACAGGCAGAAACCCGTCCTGCTGAGGACTGAGCCAAGCAAAGCTAACGGTACCAGAGCCCAGCAGATGAGGTGAGCCAGATCAACGACTGCAGCGACTTTCACGATATCCTTACATGGAAAACCCCTGGGTGACTTCATGAAGGGATCATTTTAATGTGCGATAGGCTATTTGTGTCTCCTTCAGCAGGCTGGTGCAGCTTGGCTGCAGGCCTGAGGAGTCTTGGGGAGAGGTTGGCTGGTGCAGAGCTCAAATAGCAATCAGGGAACGAGCGGCTGCCAGTAAAAGCGTGGCTGACATCCATTCGTGATCTCAGAGCTCACATGTTCCCTCGTGCACACCCTAGCACAGAAACGATCAACATCCATCCATCCATCTATCCATCCATTTTCTGCTGCTTATCCGGGGTCGGGTCGCGGGGGCAGCAGTCTAAGCAGGGAAGCCCAGACTTCCATCTCCCCGGCCTCTATATCCAGCTCCTGTCCCGAGGCATTCCCGGGCCAGCTGACGGACATAGTCTCTCCAGCGTGTCCAGGGTCTTCCCCGGGGCCTCCTCCCGGAGGGACGTGCCCTGAGCACCTTACCAGGGAGGTGTCTGGGAGGCATCCTAATAAGGTGCCCGAGCCACCTCATCTGGCTCTTCTCAAGGCGGAGGACCCCGAGGGGACTTCCTCTACTTTGGGCAGGATCTCCTTCCTGCCTGACGCCCCATACTCCCAGAGAACCCCCCATAGGACTCTGAGGGACACGTTTGAATGCTTTCTCTGAGTCCAGACAGCACGTGGACTGGACAAACCCCCCATGCCCCCTCACCCGGGGGGGCGATCAACGTCCTGGTTTCAAACCTCAGTCAATATTTCAATTTAAAACAATTAACCCCAAAACATGTTAGCAATAAATGAAGATGTTGGATAGCCTGAAGGTGCTGGTTAACACTGACCCCCCTGTGGGGAGAACAAGTCAGGCAGATCAGAGGTGCAGCTACAAAGCTGAGCTCAGAGACTGCACAGCTCTTTTGTTCATGCCAGACTTTTTATTGCTAAATTTAGGCTCATTTTTCATTGTCTACCTTTTTTTTTTTAATCACACAGGGTTTTGAAGTTCATGGTTATGTTTTTATCCAAAATAAAAGACAAAAAAATATAATGTATAAGTTCTACAGTACATAAAATATAAAAAAAACATAAGTATGTGTAGAGATAATAACATTCTACATTAGAGAACATAAAAATGCTGCTGGATCTGTTAGCAGACGGCAATGTTTGGTCCAACACATTTGTAATTAAAAATGAATTACATAAAATTAGGGGTCAAGAACACATTGAATCAGGAATCAGTTGATATAGTGTGACCTATAACACCTATAGCACCTTGTCAAGTCTGGACGTCAGCGATCTGGTAAAGTGTGCGAGAGAATCACACGATCGGAGCGCTCTCTCCTTGTTCTCCCAGCTGCGTTTCACTATCCTCTGGCTGTTCCAGGCCTTGAATGAAGCAATAGAAGCGTCCAAAACAGCCCAAACTGTTTCCAGCTCAGATGTTATGTGACATGCAGTCCATTCATTAGCTGTAATCCACATCCCACCCACCCTGAAGCAACCCACCCACCCACCCACCCAACCAAAGGCAATGATTAAATAATATCAATCTTAAATATGTGTAAACGATCCTTCAGGTCCCAGGTTACAATAATAACGGGTTCATCACAGTTTCGATGTCTGTCCATACCTCAGAACCCCCTCCTTTACATCTCTATTTTATCGTGTGTTTGTAGTGTGTGAGTGTGTGTCCATGCTAGTGTGGATTTGCAGGTTGTCACTCAGTTGGGGCCCTTAAAGCAGTAGACTCCGTAAAGCTTGTGTTTTTTGTCGGGGAAGCCGCCGAACCTCACGGCGGCCTCTGTCGGGCTGCAGCGCTGGCGCGGCTGAGCGATCGGGTACCGGACGCTGCCGTCGGCCAGCCAGCCAGCGTCGCAGCGGTCGTATCCCAGCAGCTTCCAGGCGGCGTACATCTGCCCCACCTTGGCGATTTGAGCGCCGTCTTTCTGGCAGGCCCTGACTGCCTCGTCGTAGGTTAACTTGAAGGGCTGGATCAAGTAGTAGAACCGACCTGGCAGGTAGAAAAAAGTGGTCATTTTCTGTCTTTGGACAGAAAGCCTGGCCCCGTCACCTTTGACCTGGCAAAATTCGAAAACTTGCTGTTTACCTTTAAAGTAGGAGGTGAAGCAGAACACGTCGTAGTGGTTCTTCTCCTTGTCTCTCAGGCCGTAGC
Source organism: Arothron firmamentum (assembly GCA_016586285.1). Lineage (NCBI taxonomy): Eukaryota > Metazoa > Chordata > Actinopteri > Tetraodontiformes > Tetraodontidae > Arothron > Arothron firmamentum. The sequence continues at coordinate 194,974 of BJFM01000007.1, forward strand.
TGCGGATGCCTGGCAGCGTGGTCTTGCCCCCGCAGGGCTCTCTGGGGATGTTGATCGGATACTGAACGCTTCCGTCGCTCAGCCACCCGGCGTTGCACCAGTCCAGCTTTCCCTGCCACGCCTCATGCAGCTGATCGAAGGAGGCCACGGTGGCGTCCTGGTCTCGGCATGCCCGCTCCGCATCGTAGAAGTTGAGGTTGTAGCGGCCAAAGCGAGGGAAATAGGGGAAGACGATGCCTAGAGTTCAGACACGACAGATGATTCGCAAAGACGTGACACTTATTTTGCGTTAGTTCCTCTTTAGGACAGGTTGTCTCGAGGACTTTCCTTCTACCTTCTAGGTCCAGGGTCACCACCGCTGTTCCATCTTCCAGGCCATCGATAACTTCACATTTATATCTCCCATAATCCTCCAGGGTGATCTCTGTGATGACCAGGGAGGCATCCATTGGAGAGGAGCCCTGTAGGTGCACGCGGCCATGGAAGCTGCCGTAACTTCTCTTGTGATAATCCATGGCAACAAAGACATCCACCTAGAGAGGTTTGATGGGTACATGTGAGGACACAGTTTCATTAGCGTAGCTTCATCCTGACAAGTAATCTTGGAAGATGAAAGAATCTTCACCGACTGCCTTTATCGCCCCGTGCACGTGCATACCTCCTTCAAGTAGTCTGAGGTCAGCTTAGTCCATTTGATTCTCATCTTACGGTTCGGTGCCAGCGATTGATCTCGTTGGATCTTGCACGGAAGGGTAGCATTTCCACCTCTTCTTGACACCACTTTGGTTTGTTCTGCTGCCACGGAGAGTCGGGGACCCCTGTCTGCACCGCAGAGAAAGCCAAGAATTGAGCTGGAACTCTCAAGATAATCGAAAAGGGAAACCTGACTTCTGACAACAAAAGTTGTTGAGTAAAAGAATCTGCAAAAGACACATGGTGACACATGTTGAAGAGGATGGTAAAGCTGCTCTGGTGTGTGAGACGACTCTCTTCTGTGGCGTTTTGGTGTGTTTCACATTGAGGCCCCTCCAGCTGCAGCGTCCCTCCGGAACAACAACTCTCTGCTAACACTGTCAGCAGTGAGCTCCAGCCCCGAGCTTCTCTTCCTGACTACGTGTCTGCTTCCTAGTCCAACTGTGCAAACACAAGAATCTGAAAGTCTGACTCGTGCACGTGAGGATCGCAGACCAGGTCAGCAGAGCAGATGGAGCGATGTTTGCATGGATCAGATTAATAGCTGCTGCTACAAATGTTCATTTGCAATTCACTATCTTAGTCTTGTGTTTCTTGTTACTATTAAGCTATTTAAAATGAAAAGTTGCTTTATTAATGGTTAATCAGCGTTTTTTATAACTTCATTGTTGTAAGAAGTAACATTTGTGTATTTGGGTGAAAAAACCTGTAGTAAAGGGTTTGACTGAAGATAATCTCACTCATTTCTCTGGTTACTGGTTCGCAACCAGTTCTGTTAAATTAGCTTTGATCTCTGTTAACAGCACGTAAAGATAGAGAACAAAGAGCCAGCTATTGATATGTTGATGGATGGGGATGCAGACCCCTCCACTCAGCTCCGCGGGGACCGAAACCCAGCAGCTGGAGTTTGATTGAAGTGTCCCAGATAGCAGATCGAGGCTCCACTGATTACGCTTCAGGAAACCTCGGCTGTGTTTTTCTTGCAATGTTTTAAATCCTGACGTTCAAACAGAGAATTCATCTGCGAGAGCGGGGGAGATAGCTGTATCTCCCCGAGCTAATAACCCCTGCATAGCAGCGTTATCACCGGGCCACAGCAGCAGAACCCGCTGATAATCTGAGGAAGCAGATGACACCGCAGAGTGAGTGTCGTGAACGCAACTCAGACGAAGGCGCCGCAAAAGGTCGCAGGTTCTTACGCAACTCTGCGTCGCATCGTCACACACACACACAGGCGGTGTAAACACTCACCTGTGACGTAGATGGTTCTGGAGTGCTCCAGCTCCGGATACAGACCGTCTAAGTCATTGTTTGCCAGGCTCAGCGCGATCAGGGCGCAGATCAGCACAGGAATCATCTTCATTCACCAAAGTGGGGGTTGGATCACTGCAGAGACAGGGGAGGGGGGGGTTCAGTCGCGCAGATGCACCTCCACAACTCAGGAGGGACTTTACGTGTATTTACATCACAAATGCAGCAGTTTTTTTTCAGGTCAGAGCGAGATTTAGTGTTTAAATCTGCAGCGTTTGTCTGCCCAGAGCCTCTGGAGTCAGTCACACATCTGCAGCCAAATGCTGAAATAAAGATCCACTCCTCACTCTCTCTCTCACACACACACACACACACACACACACACACACACACACACACACACACACACACACACGCGCGCACGCGCACGCACGCACGCACGCACACTGTACATACTGTGCAGTAAATATCCTCTGTCATCCAGCAGCAGAGTGAAGCAGCAGCATGTCCCGGTGACAGTCCACAACTTCAGAGGAGCAGAGGAGACAGTGACGTAGCACAACGTCAGCCCCCAACCGCACGCACGAACCAGGCATGCACGCACGCACACACACCTACACACACACGCACGCACGCACTCTGCAGCCCACTCTACAGACTTCCTGCAAATCCCTCAAGGATTTACCGTTTCACTTGGATGAGAAATATATAGAAGCCTTGAACTGACAAATCTCTCTGGTTGAATTTTTTGGCTCCTTACAGGCTTCAAAATAAAACTGGGTAGAGAGAGAGAGAGAGAGAAAAAGAGAGAGAGAGAGAGAGAGAGAG
>BJFM01000007.1:197806-213509 GCA_016586285.1 Arothron firmamentum
AGAGAGAGAGAGAGAGAGAGAGAGAGAGAGAGAGAGAGAGAGAGGTACATGTAATATGGATTGCTTCTCTGCCAGGTGGAGCTCCTGAAGTCAGCAGAATAACTGCTGAAGAAGTGCTGAATGCAGCTGCATGTGGCAGAAATAAAGCCGATATAAACAACTTAATTTATTTCTTTAACAACACTCTTTAACCAGAACTGTGACGGTTGGACGGGGGTGGAGGTAAAGATGTTCGGTGTCCTTCAGCGAAAGGTTAAAACCTCCCAGTCAGATTGCTCTCTGCAGGACAGGCTGGTGATGTGTGAAATTAAATTAAAGGAGCCGACTGATGGCAGCGAGAGACAGGAAGGAGGTGAAGCAGAGGAGACGGGGAGGAAGCAGCCAAAGATCTGCAGCGTAACAGCAGTGTCGTAGAGACAAACAGAACCTCACACGGGCCGGTTAAACGCCGGAAAAGAGCAGCGGTGTTTGGCGAAGCCCGGCACAGCTACAGTCAGAGTTGTGGCAACCACAAGTGTATCCAAGATGTGCTGGGACTTGAGTTGACCCCTGGCAACGCTTCAGAGGCCGGTTGTCTGGGTTTCAGCACCTTTTTAAGGTAATTTGCTGCTTTGATTTCAAGGCATGTCCGTGGACGCAGTGGTTCCGCCATGTAGCCAACGGAGGGAAAAACGCCTTATTTGCTTTCTGCGTCTGCGTGGCTGGATCACAGCCAGAGTGTTGGAACACTCAAGATATTCCTGCGTACGCTCGTGTTTTCTCATGCTCACACTCTCGTGTTGCGGAATCTGCCGTTATCACGAGGTTTTGACACAAACAGATGAAGTCACCCTTTGAGAGGAATAAAAGAATAATATTAGTGTGCCCTAACAGCAGCCACATGGGTCAAACTAAATAAAGGAGTCTCACCCCTGAGATAAAATAAACTCCATCGTGCACTTTGTAAAGGGTCACAGGGAGCGTTTATGAGGAAGACGACCTCTGGTGTTCCGGCAAATCTGAAGCATCACGAATTAACAATTACAACAAAGAGCAAACCTCTTCAGTTCAACAATTACAAGAGCCTCTAGCGCACACACACACACACACACACACACACACACACACACACACACACACACACACACACACACACACACACACACACACACACACACACACACACACACACACACGTTTCCATTCCTTGTTTGGCTGTGCTTTCGGCATTTAATGTCTACAGACTTTAATAGGGCACAAACTAACAGTGTAGTGCAGTAGGGTGATGTTTATGTGACCTTTGACCCCCATCTCCACCTTAACATTAATCTAAATATTATTGCAGACAGTGGATGAAATCATCCGCCACTCCAGACACTTTGTAGATGATTAATGGGTTTCTGGTGGCTCTGACCAATCACAGAACACAACAGAACAGAACAACTTCATTTATTCCAGACATGGGAAAATATAAAATATATCGTATAAAAATTAATAAAAGAATAATTAAATAAATATATTAATTTATTGAACAGCATTACCCCCTCCTGGGCTACCACCTTATCGTGGTGGAGGGGTTTGCGTGTCCCAATGATCCTAGGAGCTCAGTTGTCTGGGGCTTTATGCCCCTGGTAGGGCCACCCTTGGCGAACAGGTCCTAGGCTAGGTAAGGGACCAGACAAAGTGTAGCCAAAAGACCTCTTACGATGATTAATAAAAATGGTCCACCGTTTCCCTCGCCCAGACGTGGGTCACCGGGGCCCCCTCCTGGAGCCAGGCCTGGGGGTGGGGCACGATGGCGAGCACCTGGTGACCGGACCTTTGCCCATGGGGTCCGGTTGGGCTCAGCCCGAAAAGGCAACATGGGATCCCCTTCCCGTGGGTTCACCACCTGCAGGAGGGGCCAAAGGGGTCGGGTGCAATGTGTTTTGGGTGGCAGCTGAAGTCAGGGACCGTGGCGGTCTGATCCCCGGCTGCAGAAGCTAGCTCTAGGGACGTGGAAGGTCACCTCTCTGATGGGGAAGGAGCCTGAGCTGGTGCGCGAGGTTGAGAAGTTCCGACTAGATATAGTCGGCCACACCTCGACGCATAGCAAGGGCTCTGGAACCAGCCTCCTCGAGAGGGGTTGGACTCTCTTCTACTCTGGAGTGGCCGATGGTGAGAGGCGAGGGGCAGGGGTGGCGATTCTTGTCGCCCCCTAGCTCAGTGCCTGTACATTGGAGTTTACCCCGGTGAACGAGAGGTTAGCCTCCCTCTGCCTTCGGGTGGGGGGACGAATCCTGACTGTCGTTTGCGCCTATGGGCCAAACAGCAGGTCAGCGTATCCACCCTTTTTGGAGTCCTTAGAGGGAGTACTGGAGAGTGCTCCTTCTGGGAGTTCCCTTGTCCTCCTGGGTGACTTCAATGCTCACGTTGGCAGCAACAGTGAGACCTGGAGGGGTGTGATTGGGAGGAATGCCCCCCCCCCCAATCTGAACCTGAATGGTGTTCACCTTCACACCTTAGGCCGCAGTTCGATGATCGACTTCGTGGTCATGTCGTCGGATTTGCGGCCGCATGTCCTGGACACTCGGGTGAAGAGAGGGGCGGAGCTGTCAACTGATCACCACCTGGTGGTGAGTTGGCTTCGATGGTGGGGGAGAAGCCGGACAGACCTGCCGGGCCCAAACATATTGTGAGGGTCTGCTGGGAACGCCTGGAAGAGTCTCCTGTCAGAAGGAGATTCAACTCCCACCTCCGGGAGAGCTTCGACCATGTCCCAGGGGAGGCGGGGGACATTGAGTCCGAGTGGACCATGTTCCGTGCCTCCATTGTCGAGGCGGCTGACCGGTGCTGTGGCCGCAAGGTGGTCGGTGCCTGTTGTGGCGGCAACAGCCGAACCCGTTGGTGGACACCGGCGATGAGGAATGCCGTCAAGCTGAAGAAGGAGTCGTATCGGGCCTTTCTGGCCTGTAGGACTCCTGAGGCAGCAGACGGGTACCGGCAGGCTAAGCGGGCTGCGGCTGCGGTGGTTGCTGAGGCCAAAACCCGGGTGTGGGAGGAGTTTGGTGAGGCCATGGAGAATGACTTCCGGACGGCTTCAAAAAGGTTCTGGACCACCATCCGCCATCTGAGGAGGGGGAAGCGGTGCACTGTCAACACTGTATAGTGGCGATGGTGTGCTGCTGACCTCAACCCAGGACGTTGTGGATCGGTGGAGGGAATACTTCGAAGACCTCCTCAATCCCACCGACTCACCTCCTGGTGAGGAGGCAGGGCCTGGTGACTCGGGGGCGGATTCTCTTATCTCTGGGACTGAGGTCACAGAGGTGGTCAAAAAACTCCTCGGTGGCAAGGCCCCGGGGGTGGATGAGATCCGCCCGGAGTTTCTTAGGGCTCTGGGTGTTGTAGGGCCGTCGTGGTTGACACGACTCTGCAACATCGCGTGGACATCGGGGGCGGTGCCATTGGATTGGCAGACCGGGGTGGTGGTCCCTCTTTTTAAGAAGGGGGACCGGAGGGTGTGTTCCAACTATAGGGGGATCACACTCCTCAGCCTCCCTGGTAAGGTCTATTCAGGGGTACTGGAGAGGAGGGTCCACCGGATAGCTGAACCTCGGATTCAGGAGGAGCAATGTGGTTTTCGTCCTGGTCGTGGAACTGTGAACCAGCTCTACACCCTCAGCAGGGCCCTTGAGGGTGCGTGGGAGTTTGCCCAACCAATCCACATGAGTTTTGTGAATTTGGAGAAGGCATTCGACCGTGTCCCTCGGGGAGTCCTGTGGGGTGTTCTCCGGGAGTATGGGGTGTCGGGCCCCCTGATACGGGCCGTCCGCTCCCTGTATGACCGGTATCAGAGCTTGGTCCGCATTGCCGGCAGTAGGTTAAATTCATTTTCGGTGAGGGTTGGACTCCGCCAGGGCTGCCCTTTGTCACCGATTCTGTTCATAACTTTTATGGACAGAATTTCTCGGCGCAGCCAGGGTGTTGAGGGGGTCCGGTTTGGTGACCTCAGGATCGGGTCTCTGCTCTTTGCAGATGATGTGGTCCTGCTGGCTTCATTCGTCCGTGACCTCCAGCTTTCGCTGGATCGGTTTGCAGCCGAATGTGAAGCGGCCAAGACGAGAATCAGCACCTCCAAATCTGAGGCCATGGTTCTCGACCGCAAAAAGGTGGAGTGTCTTCTCAGTGAGGGGACCCTGCCCCAAGTGGAGGAGTTTAAGTACCTAGGGGTCTTGTTCACGAGTGAGGGAAGGATGGAGCGGGAGATCGTCTGCAGTAATGCGGACTCTGCACCGGTCCGTTGTGGTGAAGAGAGCTCTCGATTTACCAGTCGATCTTCGTTCCTACCCTCACCTATGGTCATGAGCTTTGGGTCATGACCGAAAGATCGCGGGTACAAGCGGCCGAAATGAGCTTCCTTCGCAGGGTGGCCGGGCTCTCCCTTAGAGATAGGGTGAGAAGCTCGGCCATCTGGGGGGAGCTCGGAGTAGAGCCTACTCCGCGTCGAGAGGAGTCAGATGAGGTGGCTCGGGCATCTAGTTAGGATGCCTCCCGGACGCCTCCCTGGTGAGGTGTTCAGGGCACGTCCCACCGGTAGGAGGCCCCTGGGAAGACCCAGGACACGCTGGAGAGACTATGTCTCTCGGCTGGCCTGGGAACGCCTGGGGATCCCCCCGGAGGAACTGGACGAAGTAGCTGGGGAGAGGGAAGTCTGGGCTTCCCTGCTGAGGCTACTGCCCCCGCGACCCGACCCCAGATAAGCGGTGGAAAATGGATGGATGGATGGATGAACAGCATTACTGTATGCTTTCAGTACAGGCACATACGTTACAGTATTAGTAATGGCTGCTGCTATAGCAGCTCAGGCTCAGTCTCATGTAAACAAGTGGTAAAAGGACTTTATTTATAGATTTATAGGTTAAGATCATCTTTACAAGTCTGCTTTCATACATTCACACACACACGCATACTTTCTCACTCTCTTACACACACACACACACACACGCACACACACACACACACACACACACACACACACACACACACACACACACACACACACACACACACACACACACACACACACACACACACACACACACACATTCAAGCAGCAGTGCTGACATTGCTTCCTTGGCCTGGCTCTCGTCAGTGTCCTGATCACTGCACACCTGCTCTGCCTCACTCACCTGGTCCACATCAGCCCCAATCAGCCGCAGCATAAAAGCCTGCTCCTCGGCGCCGGCTCTCGCCACTTTGGTGGTGAAGCGTTGTGGTGGTTTAGTGCTCAGCTCTCAAGAACTTTGTGTGTGTTTGTCTTCTGGTTTTTGGTTTTGTTTTGTTTTTTTAATTTAAGTTTGGTTTGGAATCACGGGTTTTTTTTTTTACTGCTGCCTCATATAACCAGCAAGTTTGTCCTCAAACAACCAGTCTTGTCCAACCTGGGTCGCGGTCCTGTTGTCTCTTCCATGACCCATCAGCCTCTGCTATCCTGTGCTAGAGCAATAAACATTATTTTCCCTGGATATCACAGTGTTTCCCTCTTGTTTGTTCTCTTAACATCATACAAAACCAGCCGATCTACCTCTGAGCAACATTTCCTCTGCCCCATAAACCCTCACTGAATGCTCATTTGTCCCACACATCTTATTTTCCCTCCATGACAGCTGAATGTCCTCAAGCAGAGTCTGCTGGTTCTCCCCTAGCACAGCTGCAGCTCTGCTGTCCAGTAAAGGTGTTCCATCATGTCGAAAATACCGTCAGCAGACATTCTGAAGCAGTCGGTGTTGGTGACGTCAGGCCTCAGCTCTCCTTTGAAGAGGCATCAGGTTCCAGTGAGGCGCCGATGCAGTTTGATGCCTCAAAAACAACACACTGTCTCCCGTCCCACGCCTGTTACAAAAGGCTCCTGGGGGCAGCTTGTGCCTGAATGTGCATCTGAAGGCGCCTGACATGGGGAACACGCTCCGTTTAAAACGCCAGAAGTGTTGCTGTGTGTTGTGCTAAGATGCTAATATTTAATAAGAGGCTGGTGGGAATATATGGGAAGAAAATACACACATCTGCATTAAAACTGAGCGCTGGGCAAGAAAACCGATAGCACAGCTGAAACACTGATGAGGAATGAATGCGGTCGTGGATGGGACCCATTCACCAGGCCAACACACCTGGCAGCCATCATGCGGGGCTTTGCTCCTCTGGAATTGTCCTGCTGGTGGAGGCAGTAAGAGGGGATCCGCCGCGTGCACGGTCTCCAATGCAAAACAGAGAGCGTGCGTGAACATGTTTCCAGCAGGGTTTGTCATGGATAAGCCGAGCGGGCCTCTCCTGAGTGCACTTATGTGACGTCAGGGGCCACGGGAACCGAGCTGACGGTCAGATCCACATATGGATTCCATCACAGGCGCGTCTGACTGACGTTAGGCTGATATTACGTTTCTGAGGGGAGCTCTTTCTTCAGCTGCTGCCACGGAGGTCGTGTCACATTTGTTGATTTGTGTTTCTTACTGTTACCACAATTACTTAAGAACTGTCCGATTTCCAAGCGGCTGGAAGGAGAGAAGGGCGAAATCCAAACAACAAAAACAACCAAAGATTTCACGGCGATCCATCCCAGTGACTCGACGGCTCTCCAGAGCCCTCAAGCATGGGTTTGCGCTGGGCCGTGACGGAGCTTTGCTGCTGTGATCTGCATCTCAGTATCTCCAGAGGAGGAACATGCTCCTGTGACACCTGTGTTTATGCCTGTTTGTATGTGGGTGGGGCAGGAAATGACGGGCGGGGTCTTTGCCATATTCACAAACGGCTCACTCACTTTCACATATTTTCCTCTGTGGTCACGGTAGTGTGTTCAAACCGGTCTGCTGCCCACCTACCGACGCGTCAGCGTCACACCAGTGTGGCGACCACAAAGACTCCTCAGTGTGGAGCACAGTGGGTCTGTGACGGCGGCTTTTTGCGGCTGGGGAAGAAATGGGAGTGGAATCAACATTTAATGACCTTATCGTCCAATCAGGAGGGACCGGAGGTGTTTTTTTTGAGCAACCCGTCGGATGTAGATGTGCAGGTCCAGTGACCTCACTCCCACAGTGACACAGCCTCCACTCTTCAAATTTCATGGGGAGCTCCAAACATTATTATTCCAAAGCTAATTTTGGAACTAGCTGTTACAATTTTAACCTCTAACCACACTGCACAATCCAGCTGGGTAATTGCAAGAGTAAAGAGTTATATCTCCATGACAACAACCGCTGGATCCGTGAATCTGAACAATGGTGGTAGATACGGAGGCAGAGATCATTGAACAGATCCTTCTATGAGAACATGCATGTGCACCACACCTTTAATGTGTGTGAACGTCTCTGATGCTGCAGATGTGGAAAAACTGAAGAACACACACAAAACCAATGTTGACACGAGAAAACGAGCTGCAGCTAGCCACAGAACACTTGACTCCAACCAAACCAAACAACGCTGCCAAACACCTAAATGCTCCTCTGGTCTTATGTGGAAAACACGGTGAAATCTTCATGGTAAAGTTGGTGTCAACTGGAGAATTCCCTCAACCCATCCATCAGCAGTCATTTGTGTGACTTTAACCACAGCGAGCTGCAACCACACGATCAAGCTTCACAGGCAGATGCTTTATCCCAAAAAGCAGGCCAACGCTCCCCTGTTTACTGTCACTGGTGTGTTCTTATGCTGTGAGGTCCCATAGAGCTATTCTTTTAATAAGATTTATCTCTCTGCCTGTTTTCTTTTCTGAGTTGCACATGAATTTGCAAATGAAAATTTTAGTAGAAAATCAGATTACAGTGCATATTTGGATCAAATGTTCAGCATCAGAATGGATAAGTTACAAACATTCCACATTCCTTCTCAGTGATGCTGCGGCCTTAATCCAGTTGACTCAGTGTCAGAGCATTCAGCTTCTTCATGTGACTTCATTTAAAAATGCTTTATATGATTAAACACTTGAGCCAGCTTGAAGTGCTGTGTGATAGTACCGGGAGGTTGCTATGACTCATGGGAGTCTAAAGACTAACAAAGAAAACGTCAATCCACAAAATCTGTTTCCATCTCCTGGAGTTTGATTCTAATCGTTATAAATAAAACCATGTGAGCATTCCTGGTCTAAGAACGTTGTTGATACACTGGAGCTAAAGCTAAGCCTCACAAAGCAGAAGGAATATTCAGTCTAAGGCAGTTAAAGATGCTGAAAATGCTGTGGAATTCTGGACCTTGTTGTTTTTCCAGGAAGCTGATATCAACTTAAAGCATCTTGGACTTCCATCATGGTGGTGAAGCTGTCAAACTCTCTCACAATATATGACACCTCAGAGATCAGTTCAAAGTCCAGCGTCAAGCCCTAAAGGTCCCCCTCCTGGCTCCTCTCCCCTCTCTCTTGACTCCATCCTTCCCCACTGAGAGAATCTTCCCCTCCCGTCTCCGTTGACGTCTGCCTGGACCCCGACAGGAACCACAGAGGCCAGAGTTCCTCTGGTCCCTGCAGCGCAACGCTACTTCGATATTTGTAGAGTCGCATCTCCTCCCTCAGTCAGGGACAGGGGTGGAAGCCAAAGGTTAAAGGTCAAACCTGGTCCCAGTCGAGTGTTACAAATAGTATTACACAGGTTAAGACTGTGAGGCTTTGGTGCTAAATCCTACTTTTCCCCCTTTGTGTCAGGAGATATCTTCAAATTAAACCCTGACATTCAGTCAAACAGGAGCTGACTAAACCTGCGAGACCAGTAAACTCAAACATTAGCTCTCGTAAACACGAGATCCTGTTTAGCATGAAGACGACTCTTTGAATGAGTGAGGGAAATAAATCTACTGAAATCAACTGATTTCAAGCCTAAAACCCATGAAACCTCAAACACGTCCAAGTTTGCGTTCAGCCTGATCTAAATATGCCCTCAGATCTAAATAAGAACACAAAGTCTGACAAATATTTTCACGCTATATATACGTCTACAGGGACATTTTTGTAAATAAAGTCCCTCAGAAGGTGTTTGCTACACAAATAGTAGTGAAAACACACACACACACACACACACACACACACACACACACACACACACACACACACACACACACACACACACACACACACACACACACACACTATTTAGGGGGAACGTTTGCATTGGAGCTCCAGCAGAGGGCAAACATATGACTTAACTCAGAGAAATGTCTTTTCATGAGAAGACTTAATTAGCATGTGAGACGACATGTTACCACACACAGCAAACACACACACACACACACACACACACACAGTGACTTGACCTGTTCTCACCCAATCAGCATCCAGACGACTGAGCTTGCGTTTATTAGCGCAGAGAAAAAAAACCCTCAGTTCACTTGAGGGGTCACTTTGGAGGTGTGTGTGTGTGTGTGTGTGTGTGTGTAAGAGAGTGAGAAAGTATGCATGGCTGATGGGTAATGGCTGGGGGGGTCAGGGTGGAGCCGCCAAGTCTAATCCAGCACACAGAGAGGGGTTGTTGGGTTTAGCCGTCAATCACAGCCCCTCGGCGTTCTGTTCCAGTCAGAACGATAACTGTTGGAGGTTCAGCATGACTGACTGATGATCGCCTCATCCGATCTGAGATTAGATTGGTACATATAAAAGAGTTTCTGAAATTAACATATGCACATCTCTGTCCATGCCAGCTGCTCGTGATGGATTATCGATCAAAAAGCTAAAGTGACAGAAGAATTCTCTTCATGACCAGTTCAGCAAAACATAAGATGGTCCCACGTCTGGTCGATGCTGCACAGACTCCAAATGACACCTTAGCAAGCTTTATGTAGATACTTCTCTGTCTGATAAATATGTAACTTTATCTGTCTGTAGCTTTGGATTCAAGCTAAAGGAAAAGAGAAAACAACCAGCTTCCATTTGGAGGTTTGATCAAAAGTGCAAAGTATAAATATAAAAATGCTGCTCATTCAGGGGTGAAGGTGTGAATCAGGGCGGCACCTGGCCCTCACCCCAGTGAAACAAGTCATCCACCCTGAAGTGAACACTGGTTCTGTTCAATTGGAGGTTTAAAAATATCATTTCAGCCAAGCTGACCGTTGGAAAAATGAGCAAGATGAGCAAGTCAGCTGGAAAAAACCATGAGATGAACGACCACCCTCTCAGGTGTTTGTGGAAAGGATGACAGAGAAATGCAACTCAACCAAATTAACTTTTTTTTGGGCTATTTATTCAGTACATTCAACATAATTCAAATAATAATGGACTAATAATGGCAAATAATGCAGTAAATAATGTGAGTCAGTGAAGGTTTGAGCTCCCCAACCTCATTCCATGATGATGATCATCATCACTCACGTCGATAAGTATATTAAATATGCTTCTTTTTGTCAATCAAATTCCCAGTACTAATGCAAACAAACCACTCACACAGCAATAATCTGACGTTGTCATGTTTTGCGCTGGTAGTCAGCTCACGTCTCGTCAAGTTTCGGTTCCAGACCGAAGTGTGAACTTGTCCGGCTGTCAGAGTCGAGGCAGAAGCCCAACCAGCGTGTCTGTAAAAGTCTTTCTCTGCTCAGGACAACAGTAAGAGTACGGTACCTTGCTCGGTGCACTGCGTCGCTGCGGAGAGCTGAACTGTCTGACGTTCCAGCTGCGGAATCAAAGCGCAAAGCGGTTATTACGCACGGCAATGGCAGGATAAACCAGGCGCTATGAACGTTCCCTGCAGCTCCAGCCAGTGTGCTTGCGTCCGGCGCTGGGAGGACGAGCCTCAGGCTCTGACGTAGGCAGGTGAAATGTATGCAAAAGCGAGATTTGCTCACGGGAAGTTTGCCCCTGTAATCCACTCTGCGTCAGCCGTCGTGGCGCTTTACCCTGCAGTGCGTGCTGGTACAGGAACCTGAAGTAGCTCTGCAGTCCACAGACTAGCTGATGAGCCTTAAACAAAGGAGGCACCAGCCCCTCTTGCACAATGTCTAATGATAAACTCGCTTGAGAGGTTCCAACTGCTCTTCCTGGCGTTAACTTCTCTGTCCATCTGGTCCAGGAAAACGGGTTTTTTTTTCCATAACTGAAATCACACAGTTTCAGTTTCACTGCAGGAAACAAAACTGTCTTAAATAAAATGGCTCAACGTGGAGAACAAAAGTGCCTGAAGTGGTCATACTCTGATCTAGATCACATTCATCCCAAACATTCATGGACATTAATATGATAAATAATCTAATCAGATGTCACACTCAAACAAGTACAGCTGCAGGGATCTGATCCTATACTGTCTGTAATCTAGTTTATTCATGCACCTAAGTCATATTTACTCACATTTATCTTCAGCGTCATGAGGTGATTTATGAGTCTGGGGTGTGTTTGTGTCTGAACCCTAAACTAGCAGGGCTGCTGCAGAGGTGTTGTGAATCAGCAGGTTTCAGGACCGTAAAGATAGATGAACCACTTGCATCGCTCATGTTCTTCCTGCCAAGACGGCACCGTTAACCGCTTCGCTGCGGTCAGTGAGCTTTACTGTGAAAGGGTGAAGTGATAAAGAATCCAGAAGGTCGGTGGTCAGGCTGCAGAGGCCAAACAAGATGTCCTTCCAGAGAGTGAACTATGGTTGAACTATGGTTACAAAAGCATTCTTGATGGACATTAGACTTCTTTTACCTTTTAAAAAAGCAAATTTTTGTGTTACTTTTCCGCTTTTGTAAAGCATGTGAACACTTTCTTCTGCACTTGCTTGTTGGTGTTTGTGATGCAGCTCAGCACAGGAACATCATCGTCTTTTAATACAAAGTTGGGTTTTATACTAACCTGTTTGGTTTTTATGGGGAGTCTTAACCAGTTTCTGTATTCTGGATTTCAAAGATTTCTGCACATCAACATGTAAAATTACTGAATCTGCGTAAAGCAAAGGCTGTGTCCTGAAGCATCTAGACCCGCGTGCAGGGTGTGTGTGGACAGGGGGTCTTTGTACTCATTCAGGGTGGAGTTCAGAGTTTAATGACATGAACACACACACACACACATACCAAACAGTGAGACTTTAACATGCTGCGACCCCTCCCCACCAACCTAAATGAGCTGTGAGGACTATTCACAATTCATGCACTAACAACTCCATTGAAACACAGTATTTTATTGTCATACTCTGCGTTCCACTTGCTTTCTGTCACGGAGCTTTTTTTTTTTTTTATTTGTAGTTAGATTTAGAGAGTTATCTTTACCTCCATCCTACATTATCATTGAAATAAAAACAAAACTCTGGTTGATAACCTCTCTGTGTCAGTGGTTTGTTACAACAGACTGAACTTATCACCAGTAAGATGGAGCCAGCTTATTTAACGCACACACACACACACACACACACACACACACACGAACCTCGGTGAACCTCAAAGTCAGGCTTAAACAGACTTTGTCAGACTCAAAAACAGTGGCTGCTTTCTGAGGCCAGGTCCCCCGCCGTCAACCCCCCCACCCTGACTCCGGCCGACCCACGGCAGCACTCTCACATGTGGCCGGCTCAGAAAAGCTGCCTGTGTTCAGGTAAATATTCCCCCGGTTATTATGCCCCCTCCTGTCAAAGTGGCTCCGTCAGGAGGGAGTAGGGCTGGAAACACAGCCAGTGTTTGTGAGAGGCTGGTGGGGGGGTGCAGACGGTGGCAGCGGCTTTTTCACTGACCTTACATGTACCTTTAATTGAAACGTGCCATCCGAGTCAAATCAGCCTTTCTTTGTCAAAGAAAGTGGCATTTTGAATGTAGCATATTGTGTTTGGTCATGTGGCTTTCTCCTAGAAGATCCAGCACCTCCTATGTTGGAATACAGAAAACCTAAAATTGTGAAAGCAGCAGGAGTTGCGCCCGTCGTCAAATCCATTGATCTCATATCTTTACGGTGCAGATGAGGAGGAAGCGTGGGTAGAGGAAACCAGTTGGACGGATGACAGACTGGACTTTTTCCTGTGATGAGGTTCATTTTGTGTCTCAGCCTCTATCTCAGCACGCACGTTTCAAACAACAGACTTGCTCTGAGATAAGCAGAGACTCAGTGGCACCTATTTTACACAAGGCCATCATGGCTGCTGTGAACTCTCTGTGGGAACTGCACGATAGCATCGTAAAAGATGTCATGGGTCAGTAATGCTGGAAAGTCATGAAGACTGAAGGTTGCCTCTTCACCCATGGCATAAAAATAAATGACAAACTACATTATTAATTAGAATAAATACAATAAATATTTTGTTTACACCGTCATTGTATCACTCTATCATGCAATGTAAGATTTTAAACTAATTTTCCTAATGCCTATGTTTGGTTTTTATTGATTGTTCTTTTGAGGTACATCTATTTATTTTTTTCATTGTTATTTTGTCAAGAACGTAAGACAAAGCAGTTTATTTTATCTACAATGTTACTAACTCCGTGTTGACATGGCTTGTGCCATGACCATTAATACATTTGATTTAAAATTATTAATTTATTGTGTCATATTGTCTTTTCACCACCAGCGTCACCTAAAATTACTGCTTACTCACAAATGTCCACTAGACGGCAGTAAAAGCAAAGTTCGGCTGCAAAATGCCCTTAAAACACAGAGAAGAAGATGACGAGCAGCACTGTCATTATTGTAAACCAATCAGAAATCACTTCACTGCCACCTGGTAACCCGTGACCAATCGAAAGTGCCTGTACAAGCGCGGATAAAAAGGATTTGTTATTTTGTGTTTTAGTAATATCCGTAAGGACTGATTTTAAAATTATTTGCTAAGATATTTGTCGACAATGAGTCTTTCTTTACGGTAAAGCAGTTTGTGTTATGTAATAATTTTAGGCTTTCAGAGTATATATGCGGGGTATTTTATTGCTGTCACTATTTTGTCAAACACCATGAGCTAGCGCTAACATAAGATAGCGTTAGCATGAGTGGGGATCTTTATTGCTTAGCTTCCCTATATTGTGAGTGGCCAAATAGAATGCTTTTGTTTTTATTAACCCTTTTGTTAAACATGACCCAATAACGCCACTATTTACATAGTGATTCTGTATTTACAATGCCTACGCTGTCATCTTGAGTTTTCTCACCACAAAGTCCTAAAATGATAGCATATACTGCCAAGTTTCACCTTACTTCTCATATGTCATATGTTAAGGTTAGTGTGGACCATATCTGTGAGCATCATATAAAGTCCAGTTAATTGCATGTTTTGACAGAACTGATGAAGAGGCAGACCAAAACAAGTATAAGAAGAGCAGAGAGCTGAGTGAAGATCAAAAACATGAAATCAAGGAAGCTTTTGAGTTGTTTGACACAGACAAAGATCAAGAAATTGACTACCATGAGCTAAAGGTGAGCAATTTAGGATTTTAATCTACACCGTTTAAAAAAAAATGTTAATATGACTTGTTATGCATGCAAATATGTCTAAAAGAAAAATATCAGGTTTGTGAGTCAGGTTCATTGTAAGAATATAGTTAATTGTAAAATGCTAAAGTCTTTTAAAACCTAAACAGGTGGCGATGCGTGCTCTTGGCTTTGAAGTGAAGAAGGTGGATGTTTTGAAGATTCTTAAAGACTATGACAGAGAGGGAAATGGCAAAATAACATTTGCGGATTTCAGTAAAGTTGGTAAGTTTTGTGTCAGGTGTGCAAATGTCTCTAAAACTGATGAATTGATCTGCCATGACTCCACACTAAAATCCTAACGAGTTGATCTGTTTAGTGACTGATCGTATCCTGGAGCGAGACCCCAAAGAGGAGATCTTGAAGGCCTTCAAGCTATTTGATGATGATGAGTCAGGAAGGATCAGTCTGAGGAATCTCAGGCGGGTCGCTCGAGAACTTGGCGAGAACATTAGCGATGAGGAGCTGCGCAGCATGATTGATGAATTTGACACTGATGGAGATGGTGAAAGTGAGTCATTACCTTAAACCTTCACAGTAATAGAGTGTTTGTTGTTTAAAATGGCACTGTCCCAGACATGACAAATGTTTCTACCTGATCACCAGTAAATCAGGAGGAGTTCCTCGCCATTATGACAGCAGACTCCTGATGAAGAGATTCTGACATCACAGATCATCCAATGAACCTGCAGAACATCTCAGTGTGCATGGGGGGTGATCATCTGTGAGAGTAACGAGTGCATCCTCAAAAGGCTTGAATATGGACTACCAGCACTTACTGACCTTGAGGGTTTCACCGAAAGGAGTGGACAGTCAGTCTTGAAGATAAAGTTGTTGATGCCATGCAGATCTTTGCGTCATATTTAAATGTAATCTAACTGACACATTCCTGCTGTATATTTACCTCAGAAAAGTTCGAGAAGAATTGATTTTGAAATTGATTTTGTTGTAATATTCACCTTCTTTCATATTTCTGTTATGTCCTAAAAACTATTGTCAGATTTATTTCTCCATTCCTACAGGAGATGTCCATTTTTCTGCTATATGTGACATTAATGTTTTGTTATATGTTATTTATTTTGTACCAAATAAATTTAAAGTCCAACAGTGAGGATAAAAGGTTATGTGTCTTTTTAAAATTTATGCAGTTCGATGGTCTGTCCACATGGGGTCGCTGTAATGACAGAATGTGATGAATTTGCTGTTGACTGTCTGAAACTCTTCAAATGTGAGTTGTTCTTCAGGGATTGTTTCTCATCTCGGGGAAACGGCGTATGTTTTCTCGCGATAAAAATTTCTCGGCGTGAAAAACAAAACAAAACAAAAAACTCGGGAAAACTGACTTTTTTTTTT
>BJFM01000007.1:222742-243074 GCA_016586285.1 Arothron firmamentum
ACACACACTCATTGTTATTGATTTATGCAAAGTTCTCTCGACATCACACTCCTCAATCTGGCCCAAAATTCCCCGTAGCGACAACATGCTGAGTGTGCTCGTCTGCGAGCGCTCTAAATTTAAACCGTGTTGATCCTTGTTCTGTTTTCCTGAAGTGAGGTAGCCTCACGGCAGCGTGACTCAGACACTCGATATTCATGTAATACGTTCTGGCTGCATGTAGCTGCAGACGATGCTGCTGGAGTCAGAGCGCTGGGCTTTAGCAGCTACAGCTCCACGGCAGCAACTGTCGCCTCTTATTCTGCTGCTGTCACCTCATTGTTGGCAGCAGAAGAAGAAATGTCTGATTTCTTGGTTTCCGCCGGAGCAGAAATCTCAATTATCCCTGCTTACCTTGTTTTACCTTATTTAAAATAGGTTGGTGCTTGATTGATACTTCCTCTGTGGCCTAAGTTGATCTTTAATGTGACGTGTGTGTGAACGTATGACCTGTTTCCACCTCAGAGGCGCGAACACACCTGCGTCACGCTGGTGTGTTAGCGTGTGAGGAGGACCGACGCCTCCTGACTTCAGGCATGCTTTTTCTTTCTTCACCTTGTCACGATGACGCCAGAGCGCTGTCATGAAAACCTGTCATGTGCGTGTGTGTGTGTGTGTGTGGCTCAGCATGTGTGAACATCCAGTTACCTTTGTGACCCAAGCACTTAATCTCCACTTCAAGAGCAACACATGGGTCACATGGATGACACACACGCACACACACACCCACACACACACACAGTGCGCCACACATTTCTATGTGCTCTTTTATATTCCGGTGTTTCACGCCCTGCAGCACACCAGATTTGTTTACTGCAGCTAAAGATTGCATTCCATCTCCAACGACGGCTCGTTTGTTTTCCCGAACTAGGAGCGAGAGTCTTATCGTGACCAGGTTGGAGGCGCTTTGGAACAGAGGCAGGATGCGGTAGCATTTTATCTATAAAGACAGTGTTTGTACTGGTGTTTCCATGTTGTCAAACAGTGGCCATTCGTCACATCCACGGGACATTTAAACTTCCTGTGCCATGAGCGAAGCCTAAAGCCATCCCAGACGCGATCAAATACTGCTATTTTTTTTACTTTAGTCTTTTTTACTATTTTGACAGACAGATAGTAGAAGAATCTCCTTTCTGGCTCTTGTCCATATAAAAGTAATGAATCAAACCAGGCGGGTGTGGCCAGACTTGTAGCCCAGGTTAGCTCAGTTTTTGTTTTGGCTCACCTTCATTCACCTCGTTGCTAACCTTCGGTTGAAGACACAAACATCGTGTTTTGAAATAGAAGCTTTTGCTGTTCGTGGATAATAAACCCAGGTGCTTTGTCTGTTGCGCCCGGACATCGCTGGTGGTGTTGGGCCACTGTGGGGGTGTTAGCTGGGTCATTATGATGTGGTCATGTTCAACGCAGCATCACCTAACATCTAGTCTGCTGTTGGGCTCAGACAGGGTGTAATGCATGGTGTGCTGGGTTTGTACCATCATTAATGTAACAATGTAACAATCTCTCCGAGTGATGTTGTCGCAGAGCAGAATCCTCAAACCAGTTCATCTTCTTGCCGTGTGCTGACACGTATTATTATTTTTTTACAGGAATTTGTCAAGTGAAACCAAGGACTCGAAAGTCAACGAAGGTAGCCAAGAGAGAAGACAGGAAGAAGAACAGAACTGAAAAATAAGACAGGATGGGGAGAAAAAAGATTCAGATCGCACGGATTATGGATGAACGGAATAGACATGTGAGTGCGCCGATGTACCATTGCACATCAAGTGAAGCTAGCTGGAAACAGGCTAATAAATTTGGCTCTTCCTCCCACATTTCCCAGTATGTTGTTGTAACTAAATGATCAGACGCATGTTTGAGCATCCAGAATAACAAATTTGAGCAAACTCAAGACAAAGTCCTGTAATTGTGTGCTTGTGCTCTGAACTGATTTGACAAACTGGGCAGCAGATTTCAAATGAAATTGAATGAATATTTCTTCGAACTGGGGCAGCCGCCGTCTTCCATGTGAGCTGTGATTGTTAGTGAGGCGTTTCAGGTCCCATCATGTGACCCTGCAGCTCGTGAGGGTAGCAAAGCTGCACCATCAGATGAGACAACTGGGAGGTTAGAGCTGCTCGTTAATAAGTAAATACCTCTGAGCTGCACTTTCATTTACAAAACACACACACACACACACACACACACACACACACACTTTTGTCTGGGGGAGCGGTTCCTTTCTTCCTGTTATGACAGGAAATGCAGGCACATATGCTTCCTGACTCCCATAGCATGGCAGCATTGACTTCATCATCATCCTTCCTTGGATGTGTGTGTTTGTGAGCTCGTGTGTGTGTATGTAAAAGAGCATGTTTTTATTGGACCTAATTTTGAGTCCAAGATCTCTAAGACTAAAATGGGATCAGGACTGTCCCCGACATCTCGTGGTTCGGTGTCCATTTTCAACATTTCAGCCTGAAGTCTCTCCAGTTTGAGTCAATTCTCAGTATTCAAATTAAACGTTGCTTCATTCAAGCTGTGTCCCAATAACATGACTTCTCCTCTGCTCTGAGGGTGATCATGGCTTCACAGAAGCAACGATGAGATCTGTAATGTGATGAGTCAGCACAGTTGAGGTGGTCGATGCTGAACCCTGATGTTTGTCAGTCGGTGTGAAGGAGGATCCTTCTAAGTGGAGCCTCAGAGGCGACCGCCAAAAAACCCAGCACATGACATGGTGTTCTGTGTAATTAGCTTCATGTTTGACATTTGTCCCAGGTGACCTTCACTAAGCGCAAGTTCGGACTGATGAAGAAGGCGTACGAGCTGAGCGTGCTGTGCGACTGTGAGATCGCCCTCATCATCTTCAACAGCACCAACAAACTCTTCCAGTACGCCAGCACGGACATGGACAAGGTTCTGCTCAAATACACCGAGTACAACGAGCCCCACGAGAGCAGGACTAACTCTGACATAGTGGATGTAAGTCACACACACACACACACACACACACACACAAAAACAAACACTCTCACACACGCAGGTGAAATCACAAGTTAGAGGCAGAGTTTCAGGTGGAAAAAACAGACATTTGATGACAGCAAATCATGAAGTCATCATGTTGAGCAGATTAGCAGTGTACGTGTGTGTGTGCGTGTGTGTGTGTGTGTGTACCGCAGGCACATGGACATGCTGTACGGGAGCTTTTCCCACCACGAGGCCCACCTCATGGCCTCTTGGCCCGCCCTGTCATAACCAGGCTTACACGGCCGCTAATCTCCTGTAGTCTATCACAATCCCGTTTAGCTCATTACTGTAATCTGTCCCTGCGGCGTCCCTCCACCTCACCTGCAGGTTCACGCACGTTCACCGCTGCTGCACTTTAACCTCCACATGACATTTCCTCTGCCGTCCGGTTTCCTTTTCCTTTCTGTCTCGTCTTTGCGCTGTTTTTGCTGTTGCAGTGGATCCGATTTTCTTTAATTGAAAAAAAAAAAAGATGATTTCAGCCTCTCATTGAGAGTTATTACCCCCCCAACCCTAACCCAGATCTGCAGTTGTGTGTCATCCATAGACACAGCTCTGTTCCCGCTGTCCTCCTGTGTCCCTCCAAGTTGTTGGACGCTTCCTGCGGCGTTCTCCTGCGTGTCGATGCTGTGTCACATAGAAACAGTCCCGGTCGGTTTGCCCGCTGCTTTTAAACTGTACTCGCAGCATATAGCAAGCGTGGCGGCGTCACAACTGCAGAACAGGACCGATACTGGCGTAGATCCTGTCGTTAAGCAACATTTAAACCCGCCGTAAGTCAACTGGCGCAGCTTCAAAATCCCAATCTTGTTTCTTTGTTTGATCTAATTGGTGAAATTCATTGGAACTGCAGAGACGTTCATGAGAACGTTTGTTACCAAAGATTAGCCCTGAAACCTGTTGATGCCTCAGGCACCAAGCGTGTACTTTAGAGCCACCAGCCGCTGCTAAAAGCTCAAAACACAAAAGCGAGAAACAGAGTTTTATTTTTGAGAGATTGGACTTGATAATCGGTGCATTGTGTAGACAATTAATACTTCGTGCTGTTTCTAGGAAATGAAACCAGCTCCCTATAGGACTCAAAGACAGGGTGGCTCCCGTGTTGGCTGATAACGCTTGATTCCAGGCCAACTGGCCGCCATTAATCTCGCCGCGCTCTGATTGGATGATAAGAGGGTAGAAGACTTTGAAAGTCCGTGTCGCCTCTCAGAGCAACACGACAACAACACATGCTATGACACCGTGCCGAGGCGGCCGTGCCAAGGTCGTGCTGGCTGGTACGCTCTCCAGTTTTGTATTTTTGGGGGAAGAAGCCTGATGAAACGACGAGTTTGGCACTTCTGTTAGCTTCTTGGGAAATAGCTGCTGTTAACTTGAAAGTGCTCGAAAGTTTGTAGAACAAAAATGTGGACAGTTTGTGGATTTAATGTGAGTTATATGCACAATAATTAGCCATTTTCTAGTGTGCATCCAGCAGTTTTAGCAGGTTCAGTAAAGACCTGAGTGTATCAAAACACATTAAAGCGTCTTCAGAACAAAGCTGCGTCTTGTATGAGCTTGTTTTGATCAACTGAACTGATTAGTTCATTAATCAGTTGTGACCGTCTCTGATGGGGTGGTGCCAGGCTGGAATGACAGTCGGCCTGCAGGCCTGTGAAAACCCTGCACCAATCAAATATGTGCCTGACAGGAATTCAGCAGAAGAGAGCCTCCTTTGTTTCGGTCATCGCTCTTTTTTCCCCCCTCATGTGGCATGTTGCCTCCATGTGTGCGTGTGTGTGTGTGTGTGTGTCCAGATAACTATCAGCTTATTGTATTGTGTTTAATCAGCCTGGGAGCCTCTCTGATATTTCTAAATCTGTTCTGCATTCCCAACTTTTACCCCGTTAACCTTATTGTGGATGTGTTGCGCCCTTATTTAACTGTGCTGTTTCGGAGAAGGAGTAGACACACACACGCACACACACACACACACACGCATACACACACACACACACAGCGTCGAACACGCACTGATGTTCACATATGCTCACGGCCTCAGTCCAGTTCCTTTGTATTGGCTTGGATCCCGCCCTGCTAAATGGCTGGAAACCGGTAGTGGTCTAAAAATAGCCCAGTACACAGCTAAGAATAGCCATGACGGGGCTGTGAGTGTGTGTGTGTGTGTGTGTGCGGTTTGCCTGCCTCTGTGTGTGTGTGTGTGTGTGCGATCCACTGAAGGAAAATAAGGAGGAGGAAGAGAGGCAACTTGACGCTGAGTAACCAAGCCTTAGTTCCCCACAACCTCCTCTTTTTCTTCTTCTTCTCTTCTGTCTTTCCTTTTTTCCTGACAGGAGAGCGTCTTCACGATGCTGGGGTGTGTTTATTTGGAGGAGTGGAGGTGGCTTAAACTTTTTATACAAGACGTTTTAAACAGCAGAGGTTTGGCCAGAAGAAACGATCCCTTTGTGGGGAAAAGATAGCAAATGAGCGAGAGTTTTTCTTTCATTTACTCAAGAGTCAACGTCCTCTGTGTTGGTTGCGTTTAGTGTTGGCTTTCTTACTCTACTCTTTTACTTTATCACAATCACAAAAGGCAAATAAAAAGTGAAACCTGGACTTGTTTTCTAGGAGTGAACTCAAATGAGATGGTTGACAAAGGAAATACTAGATACAGGAAAAGGCCCAACCACTGATCCCAGGGAAGAGTAGGAGGACAGGGGCTGGGGGGGGGTTCCTTCCTTCCTTCCCTCAGCTGTCACCCTCTCTGGCTGAAGTACCAGCCGGAAGCGGCAACACACACCGATGCACATTCCTGACCAGTTGTCTGGAGTCAAGAAGATGGCTTTTTCGGGGAAGTCGGGCGCTGGGCTCCAGGCAGCGGGGTCAGGGTCCTCCTAGGTGGTCGTGACGAGAAAGAGTAGATAGGAACGGCTCTGTGTGCATATGTTTGTGCTTTACATCTTCCTGTCAGGTATGTTTGTTCTTCTGTAATTAACCAGAAGTTTGATACGAACCGACACCTCCAAAAGTATCAAAGAACAACTGTCAAGGCTCTCGATGCATGCCTGAACACGCTAGCTGGTGGAAATAGTGCCATGTTTATCAGTGAAAGCATCAGATATTTCCCCCAGGAGTTGGCAAAGACCAAAAATAGAGGGAAAATTGGAGCAGCGTCCAACGGAATGATTGTGTTTTCTGTTAAATGTGTTTTGTAAAGACCGGAAAACATTTCTCAGAATTTAGACGGCGCGATCTGATCTTCCACCTAATCAATCCTACGGAAGAAGGCAGGCGTGCGTACCCGCTCTGGGAACACAAACGCAGTCACCTCTATGTTCTATCAGACGAGCCGGGGTGGCAGATCGTGAGGGAGGGGCGGACGACGGTGACCAGAAACGCCGCGGAGCAAAAAATAGCCTTCTACGGCCATCCCTCCAGCAGCCCCGCTAGCATTGGTGGCGGCTGCCTCACCCTGTCCCCCCTCCCTCTCACCCAGAGCCAACCCCTCCTCTAGGAGCCAAACAGGTGGACATGACTGGAATGAGTGGGATAACTTCACTGGGCCAACCGCTGAGCCTAGTGTGTGTGTGTGTGTGTGTGTGTGTGTGTGTGTGTGTGTTTGCAACCATCCAGTGACAGACTGGACTAATGGACTGTGAAGTGCTGAAGCAGGACAGTTGGAGCCAAACCACACAGTCTCTCTCTCTCTCTCTCTCTCTCTCACACACACATTTCCACTCCTGTCTTTGTGAGGACTTTCATAGCTGTGATAGATTCTGGAGTGCCGTACCCGAAAATGCCGTCATTAATGGCCTAACCCTAACTCTAACCCAGACCTTAACCTAAACCCACCCCTGACCTTAACCTTGGGACCAAGCCTTAACCCTCAACATCCCTTTAAATGTGCGAGGACCACTAAACCTTTTTAACCGTTCAGTATTGACATATCTATTAATAGAAAATAGACGTATTTAAGTCCTTACCAACAATCCTTAGGTAAACCCAACCTAACAACCATAATCGAACTGAAAACTGAAACATTGCGAACTGAAATGTAACCTTTTTATATATTTTTTTAAATTTATACTGCAAACAATCTGAGCCAGCCTTGAAACAGACGTGACATGTCTGGATATAGAAGTGTTGGTTCTGACTGGTTGTTGGATGACGGTTCTGCATCTATAGTTGTCCAATGGTGCCCCCTAGTGTTGAAAAAGTAGTAAAATATAGTTGATGTTGATGGTGTCGTACTTGTTTTACATTAAAGTAAATGGGAGATGAATCTATTTTTATTATCCATGACGGCTGATTTTCATTTAAAAAGTGTCTGAAAATGGTGAAGGTTCCTGACAGCTCATAGCCAAATCTTCAGAACACTCTGCGTTTGAACGAATGAGAGACTGGATTGTCATTGCAAGTCAAAAATCTTGCCTTTTTTCTTAAATGTTTCTGCAGTGAATGTTTGATGATGAAAAGGTGACAGATGGTGTTTGTGTCTCGCTCAGACGCTGCGTAAGAAAGGCTTAAACGGCTGCGACAGCCCCGACATCGAGGCTGACGACTCTGCTGGCCAGAGCCCAGAGTTAGACGACAAATATCGCAAAATCAACGACGACATCGACCTGATGATCAACAGACAGAGAATCTGTGTAAGCTATCGCAGACGCCGTCCAGCCCAGAAGATTCTTCCTTCCACCTGCTGATGGTAATCAGCTCCTGTGTGTCCAGCAGGCTCTCCCTCCTTCCAACTATGACATTGGAGTCTCCATCCCAGGAAACAACCCTGGTGGGCTCCTCTACTCCCAACCAGGGATCGGCTGCAGCGTCGGTAACCACAACCTGCTGCCCATGTGTCACACACACCTGCAGAGGAACAGCATGTCCCCTCAGCGGCCCTCCAGCACTGGAAACGCGGGTGTGTGTCTCTGAGTGGCAGCCAGTTCCTGCAAATCATGTGTGATCATGTGTGTGATCATGTGTGTGTGTGTGTGTGTGTCTGTCAGCAGGGCTGATGGGTTCAGAGATGTCCAGCACCGTGGTCTCCACCATGGGTATGACTGTTATTTATGTCCACACATTCAGCCAGCTAGCATTAGCATCCAGCATGCGATCTGCATATGAGTTTTCAGTCACCTCGAATTGATTTCATTTAAAAAATCACACTTTTTTTTTTTTTTTTTTTTAATCTATCTGGACGCTTTTAGGGAACGGCAGCTATAGCAACCACTGCAGCTCCCCTGGTCTGCTGTCTCCAGGAGTGTCCAAAAGCATGCAGGACAAGAGCCTTCCTGCAGCCAGCCTGAGCCGCAAGCCCGAGCTCCGCACCCTGATGCCCCCCACCAACAAATGCAGCAACATGCCCACCGTTGTGAGTGCTCCTGTCTGTTTTTAACTCATTGTTTCTCCTGCATCCGTCCATGATAATGCTTAGAGCCTGGCTTTATTCTTTTACGCTGCCCTCCAGTGTGAGGACTTTGACCTGATGCTGGTAAGCCTTTTCCACTCAGACGTTGACCTCACTGGATTCTAAATGCAATTGTGCATAACTGGCGTTCAACTGTGTGATAACGCCTGTGAAATAACACAAACCCAGGATTTCCCTCTGCCACCACGAGTGAAAAGAGACCCGAAACGCTGCTGCTGCTGCAGCAGCTGAAACTCAGCTCGCTGCGGAATGTGGCGAATGTAAACAGAGCAGAGTGACCCTGCGCTACGCTGTTACTGCAGACGCCGTGGGAACGCCTGTCCCCCAATCACAGCGCGGCGCTGCGGTGACAGACGGTTGAAGGTTAAAACGCCAAGCTGCAGCAGCTGATGGAAACATTTGTCTGCCGTGCTGACACAAACAGCAGTTAAAGCCGCGGTCCCACAGTGCAGGCATACTTCTGCCCCTCTGACTGAAGCTTCAGCAGTTTCTCCTGCGTTGTTCTTCCGTTCTGAAAGGTTCCTCCGTTCTTTCCAGAACCAGAGAATAAATCACTCCCAGAGCGCCCAGACCCTGTCGACCCCCGCCATCTCCATCGCCGCCCAGACTCTGCCGGGCCAGGGGATGGGAGGGTATCCCTCCACGCTGTCCTCATCCTACGGCACAGGTGATTAGGGCCCACGGCCGCTGTGACGGAGCATCTAGGACCCTTTCAGATGGGTTTATGGGTTTTTTCTTTCCTCAGAGTTCTCCATCGGCAGCGACCTGTCCTCCCTGTCTGGGTTCGGAGGCTCTGGTCTGGGATCAGTGACAAACTGGCAGCAGCAGCAGCAGATGCAGAATCTGCAGCCTTCAGCACTCGGTCACATGGGGTGAGCACGTGTGTTGGGTGCCAGGTGTCGGCACGCTCGCTGCCTGGTGCTGTGATGGATGTTGGGAATTACCAGATACACCATGAGTGATGCCGGAGTCACGAAAACGTTCCTTCGTTTCATTTTTTCCTAAAATATTAGAAAAATCAATGAATCAGACCAATATGGCCACACGAAACATCCAGAATATCAATATGCTCAGACCGGATATTTCATTAACACGGCTGCTTCCCTGCTTAACTGACCGTCTTCTTTTCCAGGAACTTGTGTCAGACCTCCAACTTGAACCTGCTGTCCGCTCATCAGCACCTGCAGATCAAGTCCGAGCCGGCCTCCCCTCCCAGGGACCGCGTCTCGGGCATGATCGGCACAGGGCTGGGAGGCGGCGGGACCTACTCCATCGTCGGCCGAGGCCCCCACGAGGCGGGCCGCTCCCCGGGGGACAGCGCGTCCAGCTGCGGGAGCTCCTACGAGGGCAGCGAGGAGCGCGAGGATCAGCAAGGGAGCGACCCCTTCCTCCTGCGGCCCCTGACGACGCAGGAGGGGCACCACAGCCCGTCGGTGAAAAGAATGAGGGTATCGGAGGGTTGGACCACATGATGGGAGGTGGTCCGCAGCCAGAGGGGGTGGGGGCGTTAGTCAAGTTACCGTATAGTGTTATTAATATTATTATTATACTCTTCTTGTACCGAGTGGGTGTGCTGTATGTGCAATGGTAACGTGAACCTGGGGGGGCAGATGCAGCAACGTACTGGGCTGTACCTGCTTGTACACCAACAACAACAACAACAACAACAACAAACTGCGACTGATCCTAATGCAGATCTGTAGCCAAGCAGAGGAGCGTTCACGCGTCCTCTGCATGGTTTTCTTCAGCCAAAACGTCTGGCTCGGTTCTGTTTCCGCCAAAGAGATTCGTCCAAAATTCACAAACATTGATCATTTAGAGCTTCAAAACGAATGAATTAAGAGAAAACAAACCTGATTCATTAATCACACAACCTCGTACGGAATCAGCTGCAGCGTTTGTTGGTGTACCTGCATTGCTTGTTTTGTGTGTTTGGGGTGGGGAGGGCGGGCTTGAGTAATCAACAGATATGTTACATGCACATTCGCATATGTGCACGCGTATGCAAGATAAGACAGGTGAAAGAAGTCTGGTACTCTGAAGAGTGAGGCGACCTTGTCCGTCCACGTCGTGTTGCAGGCTCAACATATTTGCGCACATGAACGATTAGCGCGTCCGAACGCGAACGCAGGGATGGTGAAGCTAGAGAAGGGAGGAGGTGAGAGGAAGAGGAGTGGGGCTGTGGCCTGGGAACTGAGGAGGATGAGGGATGAGAAAGTTGCTTGCGTAGAAATTCACTTGATGTGAAGATGCTTAGAGAGTTAGTGAAATTAGTGTTCAATTTTCTGAGCCATGACAGCAAGAAGGAAATGCAAAGGAGGGAGAATTCACCGATGACCAGTGTGGAACCGAAGAAAGCTTTCATTTGTGCTTTGGTTTACTCACGTGAGCTCCAGGTGCAGATTTACACACACACATAGACACGAAAAATACAGAAGTCCAGACAAATCCCAAATTAGGAGGTGGGAAAACCATAAAATTAGCAGTTGAATCTGTTTTATTTAAGGTGCACTCTTCAACAGTTTATCCAGAAAGGTCAAAGCATATAAAAGCCAGCTTTAGAGGGAAGTCTGTCAGCAATGAAATAAACACACAAACACAGCAAAACATGTAGCATCTAAATTTTACTTCAAGTCAACTTGTTGATATTCAAAGTGTTTTGTGGTGGAAGCATACGGGGGTCCGGCATGTGGTGGTGGGTGTGCAGGCTTTAGCAGCGTGAAGGCCGTCCTCCTGTTTAAGCCATATCCACGGCGATGCTTTGCTGCGCCACGTTTACGTCCACGCGGTTGCATTCGGCGTGGAGCCGAGCTCAGATGTCTGCACGACGTTTTCTTCTGAGCTTTCAGGGAGATTCAATGTGAGCTGTTGGACGTGCCTGAATGTTTTACGCTCCTGCACAGCACACATGTAAATACGAGACATGAGTAATGTAAGACGGTATTTACACCGGTGGTGATAACGCGCCATCGCGTCAGATTTGGAGTCATCGATGAGGCCACGCTTGTGCTGTAACCCTACGAGGGCGTCGTGAAGCTTTAGGAAGAGTCTGTGCCTTCAACACACCTTCGACCCTGTTTTCTTTTTTTTTTTGTTTTGTTTTGTTTTTACTCCAGTGGACGTGCAGCTGAAGATCGTTGACATTTGAATATTTTGGATTTGAAAACTGTATATTTGGAGCTTGGATCTTCAGCCATCGTTTGGCGTGTTTGCCCAACTTGTTCGGAATCCGGCGGATAAACTCCCATCAAATTAAAGGTTCTGCATCATTGCTGTTGTTGTTTTTTTAAGGGCGGAGCCCAGAGTTCTTGTTCTTTTCCTTTGCTCCTTCTTTTTTCACCCGCGCTGGTGTCGTCTCCTGGCTTTTTTGTCCAGCGGAGCCGGGAACTTGTCACCAGATTGGCGGTGGAGGCAGAAGGTGATGCGTAAACTCAATAATGTGTGAAATACTTTATTTGTAACTGCCTGGATTTGAAGCAATACCTGT
Source organism: Arothron firmamentum (assembly GCA_016586285.1). Taxonomy (NCBI): domain Eukaryota; kingdom Metazoa; phylum Chordata; class Actinopteri; order Tetraodontiformes; family Tetraodontidae; genus Arothron; species Arothron firmamentum. The sequence continues at coordinate 234,688 of BJFM01000007.1, forward strand.
CATCTGCTTGTACCTCAGACCCCCCCCCAGACTAAAATCCTTTTTATTTGTATTTGGCAACATTGGTTGAATGTCTTCTGTATTGTAAATGTACATTTTGGCTGCTTTTCCCCTTCTTTACATGTACTAATGCCTCTAATAACCACCAGTAAAATATTGTAAGAGATTGTTAGCGGCATAAGCTGGACTTTGTCGCCACTTGGAGACAATGTTTCTCACCTGTGCACCTCAGCTGTCACTCTCAGCTCATGTACAGCAAGTTCCTCACTCAGAAATGTGCTAGTATTTGTATTTTGCAGAAAGAAAATATACTGGCTCTGTTACAAACGCTTGTGTGTTTGTTGTCTTTGCTTCCACGGCTTTCTGTTCTGTTTTGTTAAATCCAATCTCTCCAAATGAGTCCTAATTAAGGTCATGGTAGTGATCCCGATCAATGCAGGTGATTAATGCCAACTGTGAACTTTCTTCTAGATGCACAGGGAAAAAACTGACACAATCACTTGTGAGCCTGATAGTCTAATAACCTGCAGGAAACACAGAAGGGCAACATGCCTCCACTTCCTGCTATTGTACAGAAGCAAAGCCAAATTAGCAAGGATGAGACGCCCCATTATGCTTCATTTCAGACAGGAGCACTCGGTCTAAAATCAGTCGTGATGTCTTGTTTTTAATTACATCAAACTGGAAAGTAATTTAATTATTCCGCATAATTTTACATATTATTCAATAATTTAAGTTAATTTGTCTCAAGTATGCCTTTACAGAGAGAGGGTAGGAACAGGTTTGGCCGCTAGGGGGAGCCAGAGACTGCCTTCCTCTGCTGGATTGACAGTATTTCACACTGAAAAAGTAATTTGATTACTGTTGACACGAATCTAAGATGTTGAAATCAAGCATTATTGTCGAAATATGAAGTGTGAAGTTTATTTGAGAAGTTGGAAAACTGATATAATATGGAGGAGTAAGAGCAGAAATCAGCTCAGATAATGGAAAATTGAAATTGAATTAAGCTTGGCATTGCTTGATTAAATATACTTGGTTACATTCCATGCCTGACTTCTGTTTTATAATGCCCTTCCTTCTTTATCCATGTCAACATGGCTGGTGTAATTCTTTAGCTTCAAAGAACCTCAGAAAGTGTCAGTTATTCTGAAGAACTAGATGCCAAACTGAGACGGCTGGTATTTGTTTACTTCATTCCAGTCCTGAGAGTTGATTTATTTTCCACCACTGTCACATCTGATCGGGCTTTGAACCTGGGGATTCAAAGTGCAAACCTGTCTGTAAACTGTATCAGTGGTGTGAATGCAGACATCTTGTGTTTATTTCTGGCAGAGGGGAGACGTCCAGAGATTGTTGGCGGCTGCTCTGCACGTCCACGAGATGTCGAAGTAAAGGATTTAGTTTTGAAGGAGCCTGTTCATACAGTCAGGAACTGGAGATGTGTGTGTGTGTGTGTGTGTGTGTGTGTGTGTGTGTGTGTGTGTGTGTGTGTGTGTGTGTGTGTGTGTGTGTGTGTGTGTGTGTGTGTGTGTGTGTGTGTTTTATCTTACTGAGATTCTAATTTTGTGGGCTTAGATCAAACAGAACCACAACCTGAAAATGCTGTTTGTCTCCAAACAAACACACACACACACACACACACACACAAAAGGAAAAATTCTCTATTTTTCTTCATGTTACATAACAAGTTGTAAAAAGTTGTAAAATAATGATTTTAAACTTGTGATCCTTTGATTCTGCATTTGTCCTACACAGAAACACACCAGAGCAGCAATTCTGAAAAGAAGAGAGCAACCTTTGTCTGTGATTCAGTGGTCCTCTTCATCTATTCTGGGTGTTGGAGTCATTTCTTTATTTCTGTGCTTTTGTTTGGAGGAGAGATGACACAACACACACTCACACTCACACTCACACACACACACACACACACACACACACACACACACACACACACACACACACACACACACTCACGCACAGGCTGACCCTGAAATGTGTAATCAATAATAATCTGAAAACTAGTGACCTACTTCACTGTTCTCATTATTGAATAAACATTCAAATTTTCAGCTAAAGAAGTGTAAATTTGCTGTTTTTCCTTTGAAAATGATGCGTTTTGGGGAGATCAGATGAACAAAATCTCATGGTTTGAGTTTTTGCTTTGTGCTTCTGGTTTTCTCTTTTTTTTCTTTTTTTTCTTGCTTTCTTTCTGTGCAGTTTGCCGGGTGTGTCGAGGGCGGAGCAGACGCACCGGTTGCAGGCTTGCTCATTGCCTGGCTTAAGATCACCTGCGATTGCATGAGCAGCGTCACACCGTGTTGTTGTCCAGACACTGTTATTCTTACGAACTTCCAGTCTGTTTCCCCCCTTCTACTTCCCTTTTCATTAGGTTTTTGGAGCTTTTCACTCTGCCATTGCACAGTTTGGAATCTTTGTTGCGCTTTTTTGGAATAAACACCTTGGTTTTGGAAAGACTTGGAGTCTCTGCATTCCTGGATTCCAACACGTACACCTGGGTCGTCACACAAAAGATTATTTCCTCAACATCTGACGAGAAGTTAGAGTCACATTTGTAATCATCGCTGATGAAAATAACTTTAACCCAAATACTTGTGCAGCGCATCACCAAGCAGAAACATGTCAGAGAAGGTCAATAAACAGAAGTAAAGTCAACTGAGTGATTGTTTGATTTCCAGTATTTGCCCACTGTGAGCCAGTAACAACAAACTAAAACCACTAAAAGCTGTCAGGTCGGGCACATCATTGCAGGTCTGCATTTAAATGTTGCTGCAGGAAATCTAACCTTACTGGTCACATGACTGGCGAGGCGTCAAAGCACAGAATAGAGAAGCTGGGAGATGTCACGTGTTTAATTTATAGACTTATGGATAACTGCTTCTTTATTTACCCACACATGCACAGTGCCCATAAGATGTTTGAACTTTTCGTCGGATGTGGGAGCCTTGGGTTATTCATGTTGTTAATTAACAAAAAAAGACAACATTTGGCGAGGAAAGGCTGGAGGCCATCCTTCTGTTCAGCTGGGTGATGTATGGGTTACATCTGTTGGTGATCGCGTCTATAAACCCAGAGCTTCAGCAGGCCAAAGAAGACAGAAACACTAAGTATGTGTCTGCCTCTGTGTGCGTCTGTGTGTGCGCGCACGCGCGCGTGCGGGCGTGCTGGTACACACTCTGTCTTCAACCAGTTCAATCCAGTTGCTGTTTATCAGTGCACCACAGCAGCCACAATGGTAGAAGTCAAAACACGATTGGTCTGACTGTCGCGTCATTTGTTCTGCTGGTGCGCTTTGTAATTGGGCGAGGATTGGAACGCACGCAAACATTCATGCATTCCTCTGCGGTGCAGGCGTGTAATCCACAGCAAAAGAACATTTAGAACCACCGGAGACTGATTATTTTATAAAATAAATCTTTTATTTTATCAAAAGTTGATCATGACAGCAGTAAGATTATGACAATAATATATAATGCACAGAAATGGAATAAACAGCAACAGAGTATATGAAAACTAGTGCAAAAAAAGTCACATACAAAAATATATTGCACTTTGAAGTGTTAGGTGGAAGAAATCAGATTTGAAGAACATTCTCAAATGTGATATTTTTATCTGTAAACATTTGTCACTGCCATTCGTTTAGGTTTCAGCATCCGTGTTTAGAAAAAGCGAGAAAAGCTTTAGCCTCGGAAACCGACAGGCGACTTGCGGTGCTTTCTCTCCGTTGGTCAGAGTTGTGCTTCGTCATTTTCAGCCCCGGTCAGGGCATTTATAGCGCCACCCTCTCACACACGCCTATACATTTTTAGCTATAGTATAAGAGCTTGAGATGGCTAATTGTCTTATACTAAAGAGAACTTTCAGGCTGTTTTTCCAGTCTATGTCATTGAAATAGACGGTTTCCACCTGAAGTCCTGTTGGTTACAGAGACGCTCACAAGCTTAAAGCGAGCGGGAATAACAGAGTAGCTTCTGTCCTCTTAATGTGCCATTGAGATTAAAGAATACAATGTTGTGTAGATACGGGGACAGACTCTACTGGAGCATATAGGCCTGCGGTAACCTGCACTAGAGAAAAACCCACCTATAGAAAAACAGTAATAGCTGCATGTGCAAAATTCAGATGTGGGCCCCCGTTGGTGGTCCTCTGCGCTCTTGTGTCTTGTGCCTTGTCAGAGTCAGGTGGCGCTGTCAGGAGGACGTGTCGTCTGCCTCATCTGGAGTACTGGATATGGAGGATGCAGCATGGCTTCAGATCCCTGGTCCATATGTCAGTGGTCACAGAATACTCTCTCAGCTGACCCTCCCAGCTCGCAGAGGGGCTTATTTATGGTGATATATAATCTGGTGAGAAGCACACCGGAGCTGAGGGCGTCTTGTTTGCGCCGAAGGCTTTTAAGGCTGGTGAGCTCCCATCAGCGGGACGGGCAAGTGTCGGGTCTCCTGATGTCTGCTGCCCCGCACACCTCCGCTCGTCCAGGGCAGGGGTCCACCTGAGGGGTGGGGGGCACAGGGGGAGAGATGTTGATTAAAGAGCTATTTCCAAAGAATACGTCACACTTTAGGATTTTATTTTGAGATTTTCAGCCTTCCACAGTATGTTTTTAGGTTGCTGTTATGTTCAATGTTTTGGTCACCCCTATTATCAGTGACTGTGTGTGTGTGTGTGTGTGTGTGTACCTCGGAGTAGAGTGGTGGCGGCAGATATCTGAACTCTGTGATGTATGGCAGCAGAGATCCCTGATCACCTCCGTCCACATTGGACCTATCACAGCCCTGCAGGCAGTCGCGCCTCTCTGCCTCTGATATTGCCAGATCGTTGTAACTTGGCGGAGCTGCAGAGGGGGGGGGAAAGTACTTTGTGAGATCCTTGAGGAGTATTTGAACATGTGTAGGGATAAAGAGCGTTTGCATGCTGGCTGCACGGACCCTCAGGCCTCTCCGGCAGACCCAGCCAGCTCAGCGTGCTGCAGTTGCTGCTGATACTGGAGGTGCGGCTGGTGCAGGCGTTCAGGGGTATGGTCCCTATCACCAACGGCAACGAGACAGACAAATTCAGGCCGCCTGGAACGTCCACGTACACCTGTGGGAGAGGCAGAAATTAGAAACAGCCATTATCTCTGCACCCACAAGCTGATGGAACTTCAGATAAAGAAAATACAGCTGCTGCTAAACACTCCAATATGCCATTTACACTCAGCAAAACCTGGAATATTTACTTAAAAACTAAGATGATTGCCTGGAACTGTATCATTTGGGGATGGCTGCTGCTCTACAAATGTTTGGTGGGTGAGGAAGCTTCACTGGGATGAACAAATGTTGACGTTGACTCTTTTAAACTATTAAGCAAAGACTTTTTTTTTTTAATCCTGAACTGTTTGTGTCTGGAAAATCATGCCCCAGAGCCTAGAGCTATTTTCAATATCACATGACATCATTTTGCAAATAAATGCTTCTTTCTAACCTTTTTGAACCCTAATGAGACTAAACTGTGCTTGCTGCACCCCTCCTCTCCTCCTCTCCGTAATGATAATATCAAACTTATCAGACAAACAGAATGACTTCACGGCGAGGTTGGCGAAGTTTATGTACGCTCCTCTCACATTTCAACCATATTAGCCTGCAGATAGAGCCATGAAAAACAGGTCGTTGGCTGGTCATTGCTTTTTCTGGACTCACCACCAGGGCATACTCCACTCTGATGATGGGGCAGTCAAGGATGGATGGAGAGACCGGGGGGATCTTCAGCAGCTTCCCCTCCCAGCTCTGGCTCTTCCCTTGTGGCAGGGGGTCTCCCCTCAGGTTGGAGACCAGCTGCTGGATCTGCTTTCCCTTTCCTTTGGCAAAGAAGGTCTGGGTCTGGTAGAGAGCGGCCTTGGGCACCACCACCCGGGATGAGCAGTTCTCCACCTCCGCGAAGATCTGGATGGACTCGCCTTGAAGAGAAGGGGGGGAGACAGATCAGCCTCTCAGACTGAGAGAGACGTGGGATAAATGAGTAAAGGCACTGATGAAGAGGAGAAGCGGCGGCGGAGCAGAGCGGTGCAGCTCACCTGGCGTGTAGCCCTTGCGCTCTATTTTGGCACTGAGGGAGATCGGACCCGACGCGCAGAACCAGCAGCACAGAGTTTTCTCCTTTGTACCGGTCTGAGGAGCCTGTTCACACACAGAAATCTGATTTAACAGCGACCCATAACACCGAGCAGCTTGATGAGAGCCAGTGGGACTGGTCTGGATTCAAAGCTTTTCTTTCCATTGGCAAAAGACCTATTTTGCACATTAAAAGGCATAAAGTTAATGATCGGATCTCAATATTGGCAGAAAACAAAGGTCACAAGCTAAACTTCCAAAGTCTACACAGATGGACATCATACAGAGAACTGATCTAGAATCTGTCTGAGTCCTAAAGCGTCCAAACAGAAGAAAGCAGTATGTTCAGTCCTGCCTACCAGCAGCAGCGGCATGTTGATGTCAATGTGCTCAAACACAATGAACTCTTTCTTCACTTTGACAGGGACCAGCCATGGACGGTGCAGTTCAGCTTTCACCCAGTATCTCACACTGCCGTGCTTCCCTTCAAAGGAAGTGGCCAAAGCCCTGACGGACAGACGAGACGAGGGAGAGCGGTGAGGGAGAGGAAGGCCGTCGAGAGCAGCAGAAGTCATCTCGAACCGCTAACACTGTTACGTGAACCGCTGCACACATTAATAGACTCTTCATATTCTTCCTGCTGAAATTCTGAGGCTTTAAAGTCAGGTTTCCTCATGGAAAAACAGGATTTGAAGCAAAGATTTAAAAGAAAAGCAGATTTGGTGGAAGCTTGCTTCCATCTTTGCCACTGTTGGGAATATGATTCCGCTAGCTGCTGGAAATAAACAGCTTCTGGAGACAATTTTCCAGTCTGTGTTTTTAAGCGGCCACAGAAGGTCAAGTGTTGGAAAATATTTGGGAAAATACTTATATTCAAAGTTTATTTGTGAGTTTGTCTCCTCCGCTCCACGCTCACTGCTGCCGTTCCGTTTTACCGCCTCGTGTATGATTTTAGTACAGCGCACGACAATGTTCTGCTATGTGACACCGTGTTCAAGTTCAGGTTTTCCTGTCATCAGCTGACGGCCGGCGTGATTCATGCAGACATGAGGACATGAACGCGGTGACAGGTACAAGAACAAAGATCAAAACAGGCTAGTTTGCCTGGAGCCTGTTGAGACAGACGCAACACAAATCAACGGACAGACAGACAGACGAGTGGCAGCGCAGGAGAAATGTGGATTATTTCTTTGTTTACATTTCTTTATTGGATTTGACTGCAACACCATTTACATCAAAAAAGCCCTTAGATGTGTTTTCCCGACTCTTCACCTACCCCGTCTGGATGTTGCTGCTTGAGATACAAATCTAATTTTCATTTTTGGGAACTATCCCTTTAAATCAACTGTTTGTTCACGCTGCCGGTATCATGTCACCTGACTGCACATTTGGAATTTAAATCTTTTGGTTATTCTGCCAACAAAGAGGGAGGAGGCGCTGAATTTGCCTTTGTAATTATAATAATTTAACCAAAGTTATGCCATAAAAAGGCTATATGAACATATATGAAATGCAGAGGAAGTTACGGGTCTAAATCCAGTTTCAAAACGGTGACATAAGTTAAAATCTACATGTAATTAAAGAAATAACCGAGTGTATTCCTGTGTAAAACACTTACATCTGAGGGAGGTTAAAGTTGAATGCAAACTCATGCAGGCCGGTGTGCAGAACAGTAACATTCTCATCTGGACAATCCTCATCTGGAAGACAAGAGAACAAGTTTCTTCACACTGCAAGTCACAACAATAATCACACGTAGGGAAAAACTTTTTCACTCAACGGGAGGATTAAGGTCTAAGTAAGACATAAATAAGCCCCGCCAACCGGGTAATTCCGGATAGAAGGTCATTGACACACACACACACACACACACACACATGGCATCTATAATGTTTAAAACAAATTCATCTTCTTTTCTTAGGCCCCTCTGACAGTTGCATTATCATTAACGTCTCCAGTTAAAACAGAAAAACAAAAGACAAAGAAAGCCTCAGAGTGGCTGGGCAAACGTTTTAATGGCAGCTGGAAGCGTCGGTCTCCTTCTACTGATGGAGGCCACGTTACACAGATGTGCTGAAAGAACACACCCGGCGGGAGGCCGGACGCTGTCTCCGTCCCCGTTTGTTCATTTGTCTCTGAAATAGTTTGTAAATGTCGACCCTGCTGAACTTCTGCTTCCTGCCACCTCAGCACTGCTGCTTCAGGCCTTCAGCCGCATGTGTGTGTGTGTGTGTGTGTGTGTGTGTGTGTGTGTGTGTGTGTGTGTGTGTGTGTGTG
>BJFM01000007.1:243164-265794 GCA_016586285.1 Arothron firmamentum
GTGTGTGTGTGTGTGTGTGTGTGTGTGTGTGTGTGTGTGTGCGTGCGCGCGTGCGCGAGTGTTCCGACAGTACCCGCCTGTCATAAACAGCCTGTGCGCGTACTCGCTCACTCGCCCCTCTGAGTGCGTGCGTGCGAGTTAAGTCACCGGCAGCACAGAGCAAGCAGGAGCAGACCGGTATGAACCAGACTGAGCAGCCTCCCACTGCTGTAAAACCTAACGTCTCGCGTTACAATTCTGCTTCTGATTGGAGGAGGGCGGGATAAGGATCGCAAGGCCGGCTCTGATTGGCGGAGCTGCGGCGAGCCCCGCCCATATTTGTACTGCCATGTGGTGTGCTGTGCGTGAAAGGGGAAGTTGGAGAGAGGAGGGGTGTCACAGGGAACAGGTAGACCTGAGGCTGTGACGGTGAATATGAATGAAATCTGACAGTATAATTAAATAAAAAAACAAAACAAAAAAAAAAAACCCTAATGTTGATTTAAAAAAAAGAGCAGCACATAAAACTAAATGTGCACATAAAAATAGGCCCTGGCAAAGTCACTGATAACGAATATCAGGCGTTTGCTATGTTTTATCAAATCAATGAATGAATTTCCTCAGCAAGTGTATTTTGAATGTTTGACATGAAACTGCAGGAAATATTTGACCCCACTGCCAATGTTTTGCATCATGGAAGGTATTGTATTATCGGAGAAACTGAGGACAGTTTGGTCCGGCCTGTGGGAGAAAAAAGAGAAAATTCTTCATTGGAAACTAAAAAAACCATAAAGTGGCTTTTCAAGGTTCCTTTATCCTCTTGTGTTTCCTGTTTGGGTTCAAATCTCACACAGGGGGCAGTGCAGCGCACATGTAAATACTCCAGGATGGTAACCTTTTCAAACGAACTGAGGAAATAAGCAGCAGGTTATAAATAACAGGCATGAACTTATGCACTTCATATTTCATTTCAAATCCTGGACATTGATGTTCTTGTAAACAGCATTCGGCTGTTTCATGTTTTGTGTTTATAACAGTTTTTATGTTCTGTCATGCTGAGTCGAATGAAATCAACCAATATCAACAAATATTTTATTTTTATTTTCCTGGTATCTTTTCAGAATGGCAACACAAGTTCCATAATCATAAAATTGTACTTAAATGATCATTTTTAGCTTTTTCTATTTTTTTTATTAAAAAAATTTGTATTTATAACATTAATTGTATTGTTTTCATTTTATAAACGGGGTGTATTCTTTCTTGACTTTTGACCAATGTCCATCCATCAGCTTTTATGGAGAAAAATATAATTCTTTGGAGAGAAGAAATTCAATTTAAAAAAGCATAAAGACGATGTCCACCACATTTATTATGACTACATCGACAGTAATTACTGCACCAAACTTTTAAACGTTCCATCCGTCATTTCCCTCACTTACATCGTGTTTCATAAGTGAAACACACACACGCACTCACGCACGCACGCACACGCACAAACACAGTCAGCCGGGCTCTCCCTCCCTCCCTCCCTCTCTGGCAGTTTCCGAACAGGTTTGAACCGCTTCTAACAAAGGGAGTTGCCTGATCTCGTTTGCTACATTAAAATGATATTTCCTCACCAACGTCTCGATTTTTGCATTAAAACACAAAATCCCCCCAGTCTGCTCTCGATGTCCCCCCCATTTCTGATTTTTGTCGAAGTGTTTCGTGCACGGATCGCAACTTTTCTCCCTGGTGACGATGCAGACTTGCGCGTAAGAGGATTTCCTTCAAACTCCTCATTTCGCCTCTTGGAGAGACAGATCGAGACGTTAAAATGAAAGAATCGACGGGTTGTTGTGAAAGTGCAGGAAAGAGGAGCCGCGCACGGCATCAACTATCAGCTGTTGCATCAGCACCACTGTGGCTGACGGACCGACTGCGCGTTTCTGGGAATCTCTCGCCCGTCCTGACGCACGTCGCTGCTCCCCTGCTCTCATAAAGTTTGCCACAAAAACTCTAAAGGGCAGAAGTTTTGCACGGACGAACCGCTGCATCGCTGCACGGACACACACACACACACACACACACACACACACACACACACACACACACACACACACACACACTGCGACACAGCGTTCTCACCTCTCTCCTCTCCGATCAAGGTGTCGTAATGATGCAGGTATTCCACCTCCTCCGTGTAATTCTGGGTGTAAGTCGTGTTCGCGCCGGCGTTCCTCGACTCAGTCCAGCGGACCTTGGCGACTCCTCTCGCGTGCATGTCGAGGCTCTTCACCCGCACATCCCCTGTAACCTCCACCACCACCCTCCCTGACACCAGATCTCCGCCGGAGAACACCGGCAGATTGTTCTCATTCAAACTGTCAAAGTAGATGGCCAAGGCCCTGACTTTGCCGAGCACCATGATGCCGCTGGAATCAAAAGAAAACGGGAGGCAAATTACAAAAGAGTCTTTGGAGAAGAAGTTGTGAGCTGAGCCGTGTGGCACAAATGCATGCGCCTAGCTCCAGGAGCCCAGCTCTGAGCCGGGTCCGTGGCTCTGGTGGTTCATCTGGCTTTGGCGCTCAGCTGATGGTTCGCCTCGGCTCTCGACTCTCGGCTCTCTTCTCTCCTCCTCACTGCGCTGAGCTGCTTCTCCGCTCTCTCCTCCAGCCGCTCGGCTCTTAAAGCCTCAGTGCGCACAAATAACCCCACTGAGCATGTGCGCACAGACCGGCCGGCCTGCGCGCTGAAGTACAGCCTACAACGTCGACGTACTCCGTCTGCTTAGTTGTTTTGTTTTGTTTTGGGTTTTTTTTTATACACATAATAATAATTTTAAAAAAACATTAAAAAATTAATACATACATTTTAAAGTACTTGAGGATTTATTATTATTTTTTTTTTTAAGTGTGAACAGGCACACTGAGGCCCGTGGAGCTTAGGGGAGTTGAGGTGGGGGCATGTGTGGGAGGGTGGAGAGAAACTTATGGTCTATACAGATAGCTGTGTACAGAAAAAAAACGTGTTTGTTTATGAAATTCAAAACATTTTCTAATTTTTTTACTATATTGTTGCACAGTGAATCTGATTCATGCAACAGTTAATGTAATTAGGGCCCAGTGTTTTTTAACAGACCAGGTGAGCTTACTTTACCAGTAACCCCACATTTGATATGTGTGTGTATATATAGAATGAGATGTAAACTGGCAACCTCACCTACGTCTAGTGCGGTTGCTACTTTAGCCATTTCCTCATTGGTCACATTAACCAGCTAAGATAGTATAGGACTCTCCTACAGCAAGTTGTTAAATATTGAAGCCATGGTCAGGTGCTGCAGATGGGGGTCAGGTGCTGCAGGTGGCTGTGACAGACAGGTACCTTCAATGCATCACTGGCTGACACCATCCTGATGGTTCTTCCATCCGACAAATCTCCGTCCCACCTCCCTGACATGCTGCAGTGGAGGAATAAGAACTCCGACCAACACGGAGGTTGTAGCTGCCTTCTGTTGCTCGTCACACACCAGTGAAAGATCAGACACAGGCGGCCGCTTGCATTTGTGTAGAAATATATTTCCTCAGTTAAATGCTACAGTCGGCTCTGTATTTGATACAGTTGCAGTAAACACGCAACGACAGCAAAGATCCACGATGGGACGAGAAACAGAGAAAGACAACGTGCAACATGGCGGCAGTATACTGGTGAAGAGAGAATAAAGAGTCTACATGACGCACAGATCTGAGGACCATCGTATCAGATGGGCGCCAGCTACAGCATGCAGATAAAAAAAAAATAACACAAATAATACAAAATATTGAAGTAAGTGGACGCAGTAAAATTCAGAGATAATGAGAACAATAATAATAGTGCATTGATAAAATTTTTTAAGGCATTTGAAATCTTTTATAAATATTTAGTTGTTGCATTTGACAGTAAGTCAGGAAACATCTGAGCTGTTGTAAAAACACACATGTTGTTGGAACAATAATCCACAAACCACACAGTAACATCAATCCTGCGTCAAACATTATTGAGAGATCACGTGGCACCCATTGGAGGAATGCCTCGAACCTCGAAAGGATGCGTGAAAGCAGCAAAGATACACTAAAATCCAGCTCGTGCTCAGTTCCTCCATGCACACAAAGACGTCTGTACATCAAAGCTGGTCCTGTGGCATGATGTCTCATGTGACGCGTGTTTACCAACGCTGTCATACCTGGAGCAACAGCGGCAGTGATAACATGCAACACTGTCCTCAGAAACGTCAAGTTCAGAGAATTATAAACATTACAGAAATGCCATGCCAGCTCTTCATCACAGGCATGCTTCCATGCATCCAGAGGAAGAGGTTTCTGTTAGGATATATTATTTTTATAAAACAAAACAAAGCTTACCTTTACGAGGTTTAGAAAATAAATCTTTCACAGTAACAAAAAAAAAAAAACAAACTCAACATCCTATAATTTAAATATACATGAAATATGTGTAATAATACTGTTTACATTGTTCATAATTACATGGTTACAGGAAGCAGACAAACGTGTGACAGCGTTGCCCGAGAGGCTAACTTGTCCTCTTGCGCTTGTTTGGACTTGGACCGGAGTCGACCTTCAGCTCACGATACTGCATCTGTGCACACACACGTGCATGCATGAGCATGCACATAAAGAATTATACAAGGTTGTGAGCCACAAAGTATGAAACTTTCTTTGTCTATCTCAATCCCACCCAGGACTTTCCAATTAGAACATTTCACCGGTTCCCCCAACTCCACTAATAAATATTTTATTGCACTGATTTTATTGCATATAAATAAGTGGAAAAATAATAAAAGACTTTCTAATGAGATTGTCTAATATTTAGGTTTTGTGGATTGTTTAAACAGCAAATATGTTTAAATCCACATTTAGATTCCTGTTGTTCATGTACTTATTTATAATTTGAGGGAAGTGAAGCCAAGAACACAGCCACCAGCAGGAAACGGTCATAGCTGACAGCTTTACGCTGCCTATGTTCACGTCATTGCTGACAGGATGTTCACATGATCACAGTTCCAATCAGGGCAATCAGACGCACCTGTGACTCCCTGTCTCTTTAGGCATCAGCCAATCACACACACACACACACACACACACACACACACACACACACACACACACACACACACACACACACACACACACACACACACACACACACACACCTGTTTTCTCCAGTATTTAAGTCCCAGCAGGGCACATGTCTGGCTGTCAAGGGTTGTGTTTCAGACTGATCTCCTGGTTTTGGCCTGGCCTGTTTCTGACCCGCTTCCTTCGTCCATGTAAATGACCTTGCTTTCTGTCTGTTTCTGCCTTTGCTTGCTCCCTGCCCTGTTTTTGGTTGCCTGATCTTCAGAGTGGGGCTCTTCCTACTCTGTGGAGAGTCACCTTGTAGATAAAGCCGTCTCTGGCCTACCACCCCACGGAGTTTCTCATGCTTTGTGCCGTTACTTCACACATCCTGTGAACTGGTTCCAATTTCAATAATGATACACTTCATCTTAATCTCTGTTCAGGTGTTCTGCTTTTGGTTCCAGTTTCCAGCTTGTGTCAAGATGGTTGTAAAAGCACTTAACGCGCTACAAGCACAGCCAAAGAACATTTTAAACTGGGCTTTTAATGATATTCTATTTATAGAGGCCTTAGAATATGTGCTAGGCTGATTTTGTAAATTTCAACTGTTTTCTGAGTGGCCCCATACTGCTGACTGCAGAGCATCAAAGTAAAAGAATGTTCATCCTAAAGCGATTCCCGTGTTTTCACACACACGCTCACAAGAACCTGAAATCACCACATGTGCCATCTTTCCTCCACTCACCACTTGAACGTCCGACGGCACTCTGGAGAGGAAGTCCAGCAGCTCGTTGTTGTCGATCATGTACGGGTTGCGCAGCTTCTTGGTGAACTTATTCACACCTGCAGGGATGAAGGGATGGTGTCAGCTTCCCTGAGCTCGGTGCCCTATCGCTGGTGTCAAAAGCAGGGCTCACCCCACGCCAGCACAAGGTATCTCAGCGGTATGAGGTAGAGCAGAACTGTGGCCAAACATAAGGCAGCGATCGCCAGCCAGCTCAGGAAAGGCACCGTCCAGTTAGCAGTGCTGCAAAGGAACAAAGAACATGTTTTCCGATCTGCGCTTTCTTGTCCATTAAGAACGTCTTCAACAGTCTCTGATGGCGCTACCCACTTCTTTATCCTCTCTCCGTATGAAGCCGCCTCGTCCAGAGCGCTCTGCACACTGATGAACACGTCCTGAATGGCGTAGAGTTTATCCATGAAGCCCCTGTGTTCAGACTCCTGACAGGAGTGGAGAAAACATTCCTTTAAAGTGCATTTTGAACAAAATGCGGTTGTGATGCGAACAGAACGGCTGCTCGACCTTTTCATCTTTGTCCTCATCTTCATCCTCCCATTCGAACATGGCCTCCATGGACTGCTGTGGGAACGAGAGCAGGACACGGGTGAAGGTTTGGGCGGCGACTGGGGGGGAGATATCGCTCTTGCGTTTGTATTTGCTCACCATGTCGGGTGTGTCCCTGCCTGAGCAAAAGAGGAAGTTCCAGACCAGAAGCAGCAGCAAACCCAGAGGCAACATGTACAGTTCAAAGTTCCACACCACCACCACAAAGAGCTGAAAAAGAAGTTTGATGATGAAGAGTTGCATTTCGAGATTATTGCTCTCAGTTATAAATCTGTAAGGATTAGGGGTCGATCAGTAGCGTGCAGGAGCGTGACCACCAGTCAGTGGCAGGGCCCTACACAGATAGCTGCACGTGTGTTTGTTTCATACCACAAAGGAAATGATGCTCCTCTGTGCCGACTCCCACTCAAAGCAGCTGTTGATGTAGGTGCCATAGCTGATCAGGACCATGATGCATCGCTTCACCCGGTTAAAATTCTGCTGAAGCAACTAGAGACATGGACAGACAGGCAACTTTAATGACACTATAAAATATTATGAGTAGGTATAGTATTGTATTATACACAGACAGACCTGTTTGGACACCTTTGGTTCTTCTTCCAAGTATTTGTGCTCTGCAGGGACAACTGTCCTCAGAGCAGCTTTAATCTGAGGAGCAGAAATTAGACACGTTCAGTAGATCTGTCTCCCTCTTGTGGTTTATATTGTAATAGCAGTTACCAAACTTGAAAACACATGGGCTGTTAGAAGACACGTCAAATGTTGTGGAGTTGTTTAATCTTTGCTGAACATCCCAGATATACTCACAGTGTTGTAGATGACATCAATCTCCAGGTAGATAACTCCTTTGGTTGGACCTGTCAGCTCCTTATTTTTCAAGTTGTAACTTTTCTGCTCACCATTACGGACCTGATTGAAAATGTAGTTTGTTTTTATTGGTCTGAAAGGCATTCTGACTGGTTTCTTCATGCTAAAACGCATAGAATCGCTTAAACAAATATTATGTGGCATGAGAATCTCAGGAAATTTCTATAAAATGATGTTTCTTTGTCCACAAAGTTGTCAAAACTTAAGTAATGGAAATAGGTTTGTATTTTAACTGTTCTTATACTCACATGTAATAAGGGGATGGCTATTTTTCCCAGGAAGTCGGCACTCCTGTCTCTGTCTTCATCAAAAACAGTCACTTCCAGCACTGAGTGAATGTCCTTTACATTACTGACATTAGTGAGAGAAGCATCAGTCTGTCAATAACATGCTAATAACATGAAGAGGGTTCAATGCTGAACATGTCATTGCCATGAATGGAAGAACTGTACAGAATGAATCTGACGTATTAAACTGTTGATACTTCAGCAACATTTTGCTGCGCCTAGTCTGAACGCTTTGCATGAATGTGGCTCTTCCTGCATTATTTTGGCAATTTCTCCCCTCACATCCTCATCCTTATCACTTCCTGTTGTTGTTCTTTGTCCTGCACAGGGAATTGATTCCATCTGTGTCCTATTAAACTGGCCTGACGCTGCCACTTCACCATCTGGTGTGCATTCTTGTGTTTCTTACCCAGCAGTTTTGGTGAACCTTCCTCACAGTTTGTATTTCATTTCAACGGTTTTGTGTTTGTTCAGTGGTACTGTGTCTGTTTAAAACTGTCAAACCTACTTCTTTTCTTAATCTTTAAAAGGAATCTTTTGGCACTAAAGGAGGAAACGTTCGAATGTGCAGTGATGGTGACTCACAACGTGAAGACTTTGTTCCACTCAGGACTGAGGTTCTTGTAAACAGTGTGAGTCTGTAGGCGGTCGTTGTTTAGCTCCAGCACGCAGAACGGATCACTTTTACCTGGAAAACAGGGACGTTTAGACACTCAGCGCCAAGCACGAAGTGCAGTCAAAGTACAAAGTAATGATGCTGAGTTGTGCTGATTACCGGTGACATCTGCAGCCATGAGTCCTTCTGCTCGCAGCACCTTCACCTGAACAATGCCCACATCCTTCAGGCTGGAGAAGGACTTCAGCAAAGCCTGCAGAGGCCGGAGTCCCATTCACACAAGGAATCAGGAATTGGTGACTTGGGGAGGTCTATCATACATACATATCGATTCAGTATCTCCCTTCGCTCCTGAGGGTCGTCCAGTGGTGTGACGGACAGGTCAGCGATGGACACGTGAGCCGAGGCCGTGAGAGTGACTAGCAGCACCACGAACCCTCGGGCCTCCTCCAGCGGCAGCTCCAGGTGATGAGTGTGCTCCTTAGCCAGGGTGGAGAGATCCAGCTGGCAGCTGTGGCGGCACAGAGCGTCTCACGTTACCACCAAAATATACACAAGCGCAGCGCGACTGGGCTTGAATACTCGTTTTGAACCAAACCCTCAGGGGTTCTGCCGAGCAGATCATGTGACTGACCGTCCGATGAAGTCATCCCTCCTCCCCGTGTCTCTGTCCCACACGGCGATCTCCAACAGGCCGCCGCTCTCCTCGTACAGGTGCAGGTCAAACTGCTCCCTCCACTGCGGACTCAGGGTCTTTGGCACTGTCTGTGCAAACACACCCCTACGATGGAACCGTGCTCGCCAACGCTCTCCAAAAACTGGAAATAAAGCGGCACGAAAACTCACCTTGCTCTTGTATTTCTGGTTTCCCAGTCTGAACTTGACATACGGATCACTCAGGCCGTTGGGATCCATTGGGATCAGGTTCCGACCTTCGATGAGGGCGATGCTGACGATCCCTCTCCACAGCTGGGCCTTCCTATGCAGCTCTGAAAGGCGCATCGACTGCTGCTGCTGGAAGACAAACGGATGAATGGATCAGTGTCAACAGCCCTGGTGGACAGGGTGAAGATCAGGACCCTGCTTTCATGTTTGGAAACAACAACATGGAACCAGACACACCCACTTCATTTAATGAAAGAACTCTATGTAGCAAAAACCTCCCAGATGCTAGCATGAGCAAACACAAAAGTGCAGAGCGAAGGTGGACATGTGAATAATATGGAGGTTTAAGGATGGGTAATGGAACACGCACACGCACAATGATGAGGAGGAGACGATGAAGAGGAAGGTGACGACAGTGGCATTGATTACCTTAGTGGAACGTTTCCAAGACCTCCTGAGCAGCATGGTCTGAATATACATTAAGATACATTAATGTGACTGACTGGTGAAACACTGATGGTTTAACTAGAAAGCCTGCAAAAATGGCTTTACACCAGTAAAGTTCAACCGCTAGAGGGGGCTAGAGGGCAGCTTAATTAGCTTGTGCACAGCTCAAATCCAGGTTTGATCAAATTCTATAAAGTAACTGATTTCCTTCTGTTTCACTCCATCTCTTTTTTTTGGAGGTTTATCAGTGTCTTCCACCCCTGACTTGAGCTGCAGCACAGAATGAAACTATAATTAATTTATATCCTAAATAAATCATTGATAAGCTCTAAGAAGGGGGAACACGTATGCCAGGAGGGAGACCGTAGCTACAAGCACACCAAGACCCCAATTCTGGACAGAAATAAAGGCAGTGTAATCAAATTCTCTTTCTCTTTATGCTGTCACAAACCCAAAGCTTGAATAAAACAAAATGGGCTTTGGTACAATTAGCTACCTCCATTAGATGGCAATAAGCTAATGTGCTCTCCAGTATCTCCAATAAGGAAAAAGCATCTGAGGGGAAATAGGAAAAGTTCTCTCAGGGTGAAGCAGTAGGAAGTCAATAAAAGCTACAGTCACGACTACACTCACTTTGTTCACGTACGGTTTCCACCGATACGTCTTAACCTCTTCCTGCTGCAGGAAACACAAGCTTAGCACAAATACTTTTGACCAGCTGCGGAATAAAGGAGTGAGAAATGTGTGTGTGTGTGTGTGTGTGTGTGTGTGTGTGTGTGTGTGTGTGTGTGTGTGACAGAGAGAAGCAAGAGTGAACTTCTGCCTCTGACACCAGTCGTCAAACTGCTAGTGGTTTAATGGATTAGTGGAGTAATTATCATTTATTTAAAAACAGAAAGGTGCACACCCATCCGGCTGGATGGGTGCCAGTTGCAGTGAAGGAATGTACTTCAGCATACTGACTCAAGTTTTACACATAAATACAATTTGAAGGTTCAGCGTGTACCATTGAGTCTCGGCGTTCTTCAACAGGGCTGTGTTTGGGTGTCAGAGTAACAGCCAGCTCCAGGGTGCCCAGGTCCTGATCGGGGTGCTGCGGGTCGTTCAGCACCAGAGTCACGGGTACCGTCCTGCAAAACGAGACAGGTGTGCTCCTGATGCTGAAGGTCAGACCAAAGCATGCTAACAGCTGTGGGCTAAATGTTAGCATAGGAAGGATAGGATGATAACTTTAATAATGAACCAATTAGCGCAGATGGTTTTTTAACTTAAAGCTCAAACTCGCTCGACCCACGCACCTCTGCTGCTCCAGAGACTCCAGGTGCAGGTACGCAGAACCCATGAAATCATCTTGGAGGCCAAAGTCATAGTCAAAGACCTGAGGAACAACACACAGCTGCTGACTCCAGCATCCACCAGCAACCACAGAAACACTCCCTGTGGTGGTTCTTACCTTCACGTACAGAGGCTCACTCAGGCTGTCTACTATCAGAGTGGTCTTCTGATCCCACACCGGGTTGAGGTTTTTGTGAATAGTTTTGCTTCTAAACACCTCTTTACCAGCCAGTTTGAACTTGACGTAGGGGTCACTGCTGCCTGCAAAGCGACAATCACAAACGCACGTCACAGATCCATCAACAAGAGAAGAGAGCAGACGAAGAGATGAGCACCAGCGCACCTCCTCTGTCTCGGACAGCCAGGTTGTTTCCTCTCTTCAGCTCCACGTCCAGCTTGTACATCCCTGAGCTGTTGGCGGGAGGCTCAGGAGGGCCCCCCGAGGAGGAGGAAACCCCCACAACCTGTTGGGAGAAGCAAATGGATCGGTTCCAAACTCAGAAATTGATCTCTCCACCGCCTACAAAACCAAAAAGTCAAGAAGATGCTTTTTTTTTTCAAAGAAATCGAAGCTTTCACTTCCTCGGCTGTCTCCACATCCACACCACGTCTAGCATCGACAAAAGTGCCTCATTCACTGATGTAACTCGTGTCGACAGACAGGAAATTGCAGGAGAGTAGTTTCCTCCCATTCCACTATCGCTAAACCAGAGATGTGCTTTTTTTTTTTTTTCGTTCTTGTGCATCCCTTTATCTTCCCAGAATCTCAACTGCTGCAGAACTGCAGAAATGGTTTTTACAGTAATGGCTTCATTACCCAACACCCTGGCAAGAAAGGAGGACGCGTTCATCAAAACCTCGGCGCCACCGCTGCTGCTGCTGCTGCTGTCACAGCCCAGCTTCCTCTGTTACTCCGTCAGTTAAGGTGTGAAAAAGGGAATGAAGCTGAACTGCAAACAGAGCAAAAGAAGAAGAAGACTGTATTTCTATCTATCTATTATCTGATCGGAAAAGAGCTCAAAATAAACGGAAAAACGCAGCTGCATTTCTGCTGGGTGCTGAAGAGGTCAAACAAGCAGTGGTCAGGTTGGAGAAACAGGTCATTGCATCGGCGCTGACGGGTCGACGCAGCCCAGTAGGGTGAAAACAGTCAGGGTGGAGCCAGGCCCACGTGGCTGTGGAGGTCTGCTGGAGGCAGCACGCCGAGCAACAAGGTTGACGGTTGAATTCTTCTTAACGTCAACCACAGAGAGATGCTTATGAGTCGACCTCAGCCAGCCTGTTTGCTGACAGGTGGAATCAGACTCAAACCTGACCCTAACCCCGCTCCTGTTCACGTGCACGCTTCACGATTTGCTGCCTGATGCCGTCCATCCTGTTGATTCTCGCCTGTTAATGACTCCGCACTCAAAGACAACCTCATGTGTAAACAAGAGTCAGCCGTACATCAGCGTTAATGCACAGGAGCTCCTCCGGGGAGCCTGCATCCTGCCAGCACACAGACGCATCCACTTACAGATCGATGCATTTATTAGGGATAATACAGGAGGTCAAAGTTCACGGCAGCAGTCGATCCTGTGGTGCTGCTAGGCTGACTGTTCCGCTGCTGCAGGGTTTTAGAATCATCTTATTAGCAAATATAGTCAAACAGGTTACACAGGAGATGTTTTTAAAGCTCTGGAGGCATCAGATGTGTTTAAAGTTATCTTTGGTGTCGAAAGATTTTCACATCACAGCAGGAACTCTAAAACTTGTAGTGTCAGGCACGGTGACACTGACCAAGCAGATCAGTTTCCTGCCCGGCCTGGTTGCTACAGAGATAACCGAGGTTACCAGGGGACAAGTGCCCAATCAGTAAAGGGAACCTTCTTAACAAACCTTCTTTGATCGCTTTGGCAACTGATCTGAACGGCCAAACAGGAGAATGATGAAGGCTGAATCGGGGATTTTATATTACAGGAGTTAGCAGGCTGCTAAGAAGCTGCTTAGAAAAGATTAACAGCCGCTAAAATCAGGAAGCAGCGCACTGGGAATACCGTACAATCCCATCAGCTATTCTGGTGCACGTTTATTTAAGGACTTGGCCTTTTTTTTGGGAGGCATTGCCTGTTGACTAATCGTTATCAGGCTGGTTGCAAAGTAGTTTCCAGTCAATGAACACAACATTGATAAGGAATAAAGTGGTATGGAATAAACTGTTGCCCACTTAAAAACCCATAACTGGGAGTGGATCTGTTGTTAGGGTCCTGATTTTCCAGGACGGGCGGGGTGATGGTCGGGGCAGGTTCCTCCACACCTGCAGCACATCAGATGCAATCACCTCCAGCAGTTAAAGGCTGCTCTCACCTGCTGCGCGTGCTCAGTTTGTGGAGCCCCTGCAGTGGTGATCTCTCAGCTCGCTCTTGTTCTTAGCTCCGCGTATATTAACCTTCTGTTTGTTCACATCCTCCTCATCCCTCATATTTGCCCCAGCGTCTGGCTGAACACCTCCTTCACTGAACCTGTTCCCCAAAGTTTGTCCTGTCCGTCCTGCCCCAGCTGGATCCTCCCGGGTCACTACCTTCGCCCTGGTCACCTGACTGTTGGTCTCCATGTCTGCTCTTGGGGTTCAGTTCTGCCTGTTGATTTTCAACACGTTACCACTGGAGTGAATGTTCTTGACTCTTTTTAACTCTCTTTGTAACTATAGAGTACATAAAATGTACATTAAAATAAGAAGGGTTTAAAAAATGGTCTATGGAGCTGCTTCATTAAACAAAAAGTAGATCATTTCCCAGATTTCAGGCTCTCTGCTCAGCTGGGACTAATTGGTTCTGTGACATGGCTAATGTGGCTGAAGAATGAGGCTGGTTTGCCGCAGACACGTACGTGGCTGTTGAGACGACTGAAACTCTAAAGCAGATCCTGAAATAGACTGGAGGCCAGTATGAGCACGATGCTGCCTTTTTTTTCTCGTGAAAAAGCCCTAATGTTGCCAAATGTGCAAACGAAACGGTGGGTCATGCAGCGATACTGTTGAGTTCCCAACACAACAGGATGGAATCGCCTCAAAGCGACGGCCTCAGAAACAGCCTGCAGAAACGCAGGACCAGAGAGATCAAAAGGCAGAATTCTCCCTTTCCTTTTCCCTCAGCAAATCAGCCATTTTAAAAATAGACAGAAGAGCATTATTAGATGCTCCGCTCCAACACAGAAGGTAGAGATAATCAATGAACCCATCAGACAGAGCTGAATACATTGGCCTGATATATATCTTCTTCATGTCAGCAGTGAGGCTCGATGCTCTAACCTCAAGAGCCAGTTAACGTAAATACTGCTGCCAGGCCGGACCAGCACAATCGATACTGCGAATGAAAGACGGCAGCTCCGGCGGGCTGGGAGGAAACAGCTGCCAGGGCTGGCGGTCACACCTGAGCGCCCAGCACGCGTCAGGAGAGCCACACGCTTTGATTTGGTGATGATGCGAAGGCGGCTCCTGCAGAGGTTTGTCTCAGAGTGGCGTCACATTTTAGAGAAGTTCCTGACCCAGTTTGTTCTGAAACTGGCCTACATACATGCAGCGATGAGGCAGCCGCCCTGAGCCTTTTCGAGAGCCCAATTCGAACGTAAAAATGCCAACTTTGACCAGTTAATACAAACTACTCTACTGTATGTAAAGCAGGAAATGATGTCTTTAAACAGAAATGGCGGACATCAAACGCCGGATGGCGACGCTCACCGAGAGCAGACGTTCACGCGTCGAGGCAAAGGTGACCGCGTCATCGCTTGAATAGCAGCGCAGCAGCCCTCGAATCGCTCCCCGCGGCTCGGCAACCCTGGCCTCTCTGAGAAGGAAGAGAGCCAGGATTCACGGCAGACAGCGCAGTTGAGTCAGGTGCTGGGAAAAGGTGTGGGGGATTTGGAGGAGTAAAGCTGCTACGTGGGAGACATGAGGGCGGCGGAAACGTCCGGGCTTTTCCAGATTGGCAGAGGGTCAAAATCAGGTCGCATCTCCTGAGAACAGAGCCGCAGCCGGGAAGAGAAGAGCCTGGCGGAGCGAGAGTTTGAGCTGAATGAAGGGCTGAGGTATCAGGTGAGGAGGAGGGACGGAGAGGAAGGTTGGCTTAATTATAATCCCCTCGGGGGGTAAGCCTGACTTACAGGTTTAGACGGAATAGTCTCACAAGGTCACAGACGGATTTAAGGCCTGTCAAGATACAGCAAATATCCACCCTCAGACTCTAGTGAGGTCATAATTTGCCATTTTATGACCATATTACTGGCATAGTTGGTGTAACAGCTTTTAAAGGTGAGGAAAAGGAGGAGTTTTCACAGAAACAGCACCAGAAATTTGATTAATGAGCCAACATACAGCAATTCAACAGCTCTGGCTTCAGTATGAACGGCTGCATCGGCCCAAGAAATAAAATTCAGACGGGTGGTAAAGGAACAAAGAACAACACAAAGCCAGCGGTAGCTGATGCAAACATACCCTATCAGTGTCATGTCTAACAGCAATTAATCTGTGCAATATTCTTTGGCAAGTTTGAAGGGTTTAGAAGAAGTACAAAAAAAGGAAACCCTCTGTTCTGCAAAAGTAACCCGTGATGAACCACACTGAGCTCAATCAATAGCATCAGTGTTTAACTGATTCTGTGCAGCCTTAAAGGCTCAGCTACACTAAAACCATTATACAAATACATCCATTTTGTTGTAATCCTGTGTACAGATATTAAGAGCACTAGTTTTCTGCTACTTCTGTTGAATGACTGATATTCTCTAATACTATCAACCCCCCCACAAAAAAAAACACACAGCAGAGAAACTAAGGTAGCATCTTTTTAGCTGTTCACTGTTGCATTTATGTCAGTTAAACATATTTAATCAGTCCCTCCCCACAGCAGAAAGCTAATAACTTTCTTGAGCAGCCAGTTTGCTACAAGTCAATCGATACTGTTCCACCAGCGAGTTCAACAACCTCTGTGCTGTGAGAAAGTGTCCCATAATCCATATCCTTCTGCTGTTTTGTCACAATCAATGCTGACATGCCCTGCATTCCTCTGGATTTTGTATAAATCACTGAAACGTAACAGGCAGGTCAGCACAAGTAGGGAAAACAACAACAACCGTGCAGACCCTGCGTGCTGCAGCATCGAACCTGAGTGATGAATCCTGTTTCGTAGAGCATCTTTGCAATGTCATGCAGAAGTCACGTGACGACTTATCTCACAGCTGGAGATGAGAATCAAAGATTCTCTAACTCAATTTTCTGTGCACCCACTCATTGCTTCCTGGGGAGGCTCTCTAACAGGGAGAATTCTCTCTCCAGTAAATCCCAACTGGTGAATGAATTAGCTGCTTCCACAAACTGGGCCTTTTTAGAACTTCAAAAGCTAAAATCAGCACGAATCCTGCAAACTGATGTCGCCTATCACCTTTTAGCAACACCGGAGCAGCAAAAGCTGCACTGATGGTTCCCACCGCACAGAGGCCAGGAAAGCCTGAGATACCAGCGCTGCTATTTAGCAAAGGTTCATGCAGGAGCAAAGGTCTGTCCTACTAAAAACAGCTTCTTTACATCAAGAAGCTCGGACCTCAACCCGACCTCATACGCGGTCGTTCAAAAATATATAGTCTGAGCAACAGGTGGGCGGTAATTTATTTATTCTCAATTTATTTTCTGGCTATACACTGACAGTTAACACTTCAACATACTATATGTATTAAGAAAATCTGGAAGGAACCTATATAGGATTTTCTTAAGCCTCAATTCTTAACATTTTAACAGAAATAATGCAGATTGTGGTGGAGTAAAAAAGGGACAAAAATATTTGAGACAATCATTACATAAGACATTAAAGCACCAGAGGGTCAATCCTGAATTGTGTTGTCTTTCAACTAAATCTACCAGAACGACCAGTGGATTTATGAGATTACTCCCTTTCTCTCATGCATGTAAATTTGCAGGGAAATGTCTTTTTTCCCTTTTTTTTTTTTTTTTTTTTTAATCTTTAGTTTTGGGGAAACTACACAGTGCTCATCATTTGACTGTGATTAATTCGCGTATTTTGCACACACTCGAGATTAAACAGTTACACGATTTATTGCATTGCAATCACTGTTTACTTTTGATTGTCTAATTCTAATATTATGATTCCTGTAATAATCGGTGTACAAACTCCGCCTCTGCCGCACCGAAGTTGAGTCTAAACAGCCATGAAACTGGCCTCCATGTTCATTTAACCCACACAGACGAGCAGCACTTGGACAGATTGGGGCGCTCACCGACTCTTCATCCCGGCTCTCCAGCTGTGGTCCCCCCGCCGCCTCCTCTGCCGCTGCTGCGGCAGATGTTGCCGCTTCGCCGCTGCCGCCGTCCGGGGGCTCGGCCAGCCGCTCCAAACACGCCGACCCGAGAGAGGAGCTCTTGTGGTGGGACTGCACCAGCCGGGCGACCGTGGGCTTATTCGGGCAAGTGGACTGCAGCTTCTCGCGGCAGACCACCGAGCAGGTCCCGGCGTGTTTGTTGCAGAGTTGAGCCTCCTTGGCTTCGACCTGAGAGGGGAAGAGCAGATCGGGCTGGGAGGAGGAGATCACCCGGTCCAGAACGAGGTTCTCCTTCCGCGTCTTCTTGAACATCCATCCGCATCGCTCCTTCTTGCCGTCCGGGTCCCTGGAGCCTAACTTGGGGCTGAGCAGCGGCTTGGCTCTGGCTTGGAACTGTTTCCACAGAGTGTTTTGTTGTGACGCGCCGCTCTCGTTCTCGTCCCGTCCGTTCCGCTCCATTCCCGCCTCTGCTCACTGGGAGCTCCGGGACCAGTCTGCAAAACACTGACGCAACCAGTACTGATCCAGTTTAGCTTCCGTACGCACGCTGGATGCACACACAAGCACACAGCTGGGAGATGAAGACTGCTGCTGGCGCCCCGGGTCTTCCTCCCTCTGCTCTGGTCTGAGATTTCCCCACCAGGCGGCGACAAGTGAACGCAGCAGGGCCCGCCTCGGTGTTTTATCAGGCCCGGGGCCGCGTTTGGCTCTCCCACCCCCTGAAAACACACTGAGTAATTACTGCCAAGCTTGTTTATGAGTGTGTTTATGTACATTATGCAAACAAACAGAATATTTCGTTTACTAGCACAGTATCGATGTTTGGTCCATCCATGGAAGTGCAGATGTGTGGGGGGCATCAATACACCGGTGTAAAACTGGTGAGAGATGGTTTCTATGTTTGTTTCCAGCCAGGATCGTTGTGGTCAGGGCTCCTGCATCTGCATCTGGTTGTAAATCCTGATTAAGCTCTGCTTGTCTAATGGAGGGGCGGAGCCTCTGATGCAGGCCTGACTTTAAACATCTGTATGCATGGAAAACCTCAATCAAGAGAGGCAACTTTAAAATGAAAACAGTTTATTTTTCATGCTTGTCTACAATTAAACTAGCAGAGAAAAGCGGAACAAAATGTACTGTTATTACTGTGACATAGTTCCACGTTGTTACTGTACATTATTGTCAAGCTTTTAAAAAAAAAGAGCTTTGTCGGAAGACAGAGGGGCAAAAGATCACATGCTTTTCTACATCTGACTCACGTCGTCATCGAAATGACCTAGCAACAGTGAGTCAGAGTTTTTGATTATTCATTATTATTATCATTATTTCCTGTGAAGTGTCCTTTCATACTAAAATGGGGTTTTATACAAAGTTACAGGTTCTGAGTAGCAAAACATTGAAAATCCACTAAAATCTAAAGGTAACTAAGCGCAATCTACCATCTACTGCCTAAGTACACTTACATTTATAAAAGATACATTGAGTAAAAAGGTTTGATGACGTCAAGAGACATGATTTGGGTTAAATCTTGCAGCATGCTGTCATCATCTGCTCACCCATCTGTGTCATATATATCACGTGTTTCCCTTCGTACTAGTGAAATTAGTGGAAATGTGCCGAGATTTATATGTGACATCCACAAAAAGGTGCATTTTCTAGGGTTTTGAATGGATTCTGCTCTCGGGTCTGAGGGGTCACTTGTCAGCGGTCACAGGTCCTGTTCGTGCATCTGCTGCTGCATCTTCTGGAGCATCTGCTGCATCCTCTTCAGCTGCAGATAAGAGCAGAGCAGAGAGGCAAGCATGAGACGCAGCTTATGTAAGAACACACACTCATCATTCCACAGCAGAGCTGAGCTTACATAAAGCCACCGCCGCCCAATATTCACTATTTATTAAGAATCCTTTTTTTCCCCCACTCACTTCTTCATCTTTCATCTTGATGAGTTTCTCCGTCTCTGCGCCTGGCGTGGAGATCTGCAGCAGCGGGATGGGGCTCTCCACCCTCTGGTCTGCAGTCATCTTACTGGAAGACGAGTGAGAAGCATGAGTCATGACAACACACACACACACACACGCGCGCACACAAACACACACACACACACACACACACACACCTGGCTATGTTTTGGATGCACTGAGCTCTGTAGTTCTCGTAGTGGCAGTCGCCCGTGATGTCCTTCAGGTCGTGCATGTGGGTTCTTATCAGGATGGTCCTGAGCTTCACGAAGTCGCAGTGGGACGGGTTTTCCACTGCCGACAGGGTGGGATACATATCGGCTTGTGTTGCCCTGGTAACAGGAGCAGGGATCAAAGGAGCGATCTTTACCTTCCACGATGCCCCACGGGTAGAGCCTCCCTCGGACCCTCTGACCTCGCGCTTCCACCACAGTGTTGCTGCCAATCACAGCGAACGGGACGCTCTCCTGCATCAGCAAACATCAGAGCAAGAGCAGGCAGTCACGTCTTTACCCAAACTGGAGTGGAAATTTAAGGCTGTGCTCTAAACAGTTTAAAAATGTATCTTTATTGAATTTATTAAGAGCAGTTGCAGATGACAGACATGTGAAGCTTAAGAAAGAAATTGATGAAAGCCAAGATTTCATATTAGCTTCATATTAGTAGCTTACACTACTTAGAAATGTCAGTTTATTTCAATAGTTGGTTATATTAGCAGAGCTGGATTAAATGCACCTTCAGTTCTTTGTCTTGCCGTTTCAGCTCCTCCTCTTCGTCAGAGTCACAATCGGGGAACTGATAAATCTTTATACCATATTTATCTATGTCTTCCTTCACCTGAGAGGCCAACACACATCAGACATGGTTCAGGAGCGCACACAAATCAGCTTCTGTGATTTTAAAAGAAGCTATGATGGGATTATTCCTAATCTGAGGACGAGTGCTGCATTTCACCCTCTCTTTGAGCTTTTTCATCTCGGTGGGAGTGAGACAGTCGGCTTTGGCGATGAGAGGAACCACATTAACTTTGTCCTGCAGGGCCTTCATGAACTCCACATCCACTGGACGAAGCCTGCACGAGGACAGGAACCTCAGATAGGATTTAAAACAGGCACGTTCACAAACACCCCGCACGGGCTGAGTGTGTGTTACCCGTGTCCAAATGGAGGGATGAAGTAGAGGCAGCAGTGGACTCTGTTGTCCTGGATGTTCTTCCTGTTGAGGCCACTCTCGTCTCTGAAGTACTGCTCAAACTGCTGCTCGATGTAGTCTGTGACCGGCCTCCAGCTGCAAAGGGCTTTCAAATGTGAACTAACTGGGTTTTTGATAAAGAAAGGTGTGATTTTTTAAAATAGTATCGTGATATATTTTGTCTTCAGCTGTGATCTAAATTACTGAGGGAAGAACATGTTTTTTCCTACTCACAGCTGGACTTTAATGCAGACTAATGAAGACCTCACCATTCGCTGTTGTTGACGGCGTCTCCGAACCCAGGGGTGTCCACGATTGTCAGCTTCAGCTTCACGCCCTTCTCCTCGATGTCCACCGTGTGCTTCGTGATCTCCACCGTCTGACTGATTCGCTCTGCGGGTCAGAAACACAAAGCAGACCTGCAGCCTTTAATCGGGTCAGCGGGTGTTTGGATTGACTGCTGACTCACCTTCTGCGTTGAGCAGTTTTCGATCTTTATGCAGATCGGTGAGGAACAGGCTGTTTACCAGTGTGGATTTACCCAGACCAGATTCTCCTGGAACACAAATGCATCACAACATCAGCATTTTACGCTCACTAGCATTTGGTTAAGTGGGAGGTTAAAAAAGAGACAAAAATTACATCTGGACTGACTCAAGCCAAAACATCTTGACTGCCCTCTAGTGGCCAGCTGCGGTAAAGCACTGTTGATGTTGGCAGAGAAAAATATGTCAAATTAAATCTATTGATACTGATCTCAGGCACTCCTGAATTCTGCTCACCATTGAGGGAAGAAGGTGGAAAAACTGTTTCAAACCCACAGTTCATGATTTTTCTGTACATCCCTCAAACCTTATCTTTGTTTCATACTTCCTAACTTTTATACACTGCGATTAAAGCATTTGCATGATGTGTTCCTGAGATTCACAGCCAGGATTTCACATTGTCAGACTTTGTCACAGCACAAATGAAACTTGTGAAATGTGAAAGCGAACGGGGGAGTTGTGGAGTGAGAAGAACGCCAGTGCACAAGTACTGTGCAAGACTGATGCGGCCAACTGAATACACGCTTCTAAGACGCGCCAAGGTGTAATGCATGCACAATGAGTTACACAGTACAGTATGTTCTCTATATGAGTGTGTGGATTTTCATATATAAAATTTGATGGTAAATATGATGAATCTTGCAAATAAAAGATGTGACCATTTAACTTATCAACAGTTTTAGTCCAGAAGATATTAAGACAATAGCAAAAATAGCTAATTGATAACTCCCAATTTTATGGATGAAAACCTGAAATCTTTTATTAGAACTTTAATTTAACCAGTGTGGAAATTGTGAAAAGGGCTTATTGTTAGTTGTTGTCAACTTCCTTTGTTGTACCGCCTGACCAACAGGTTCCAAGGCTCACCTGCCACCATGAGGGTGAAGTCAAACCCTTTCTTCACTGACTTCCTGTGAACCTGGTTGGGCAGTGTGGCAAAACCGACATACTCTTTCTCCTGCAAAGAAACAGAAAATGCAACTGTTTTCTTCTCTTTTTTTAAAAGAAAAAAAAAGGATAAATAAATAACGTAGCTTCAGCAGCTGCTGCATTTGACCACTTGGGGGCGCTGCAGGGAAGGGCAGCTTTGAGATGGGGTTTACTGCATTTCTAGATGGATTTATCAGGTTATGATGACTTGTACAAGTCTAGAGTGCAAAAAGATAAGAGGCTCTATGAAAAGCAGTGATGATATTAAAAAACCGACCAGATCTGGGTCAAAACCTCCCTCAAAGCTCGGTGCTCTCATGTGCTGGTGGCTGTGTTAGGAGGACAATCCCATGATTCCTTTCAAATTTAATGAAGCCGAGGAGGAAAGCATGGCAGAGAGAGTCGGAGCGTTCCCTGAGGTTCCCCCAAGTGTTCATAATCCAGCATGGCAGGCGGCCACGGGCACAAGAGGAGGGGTGGAGAGTGACAGCACAGAGAGGCCTGGAGCAAGTAAGGAGGAGAAAATAACAGCTCTTCCCATCATGCGTTAGATTTAAAAAACAAACAAACAAACAAATACGGATCCGTTACAATGCAGCTTTATGGATATAGTGTTGCTTTTATATTGGCACTTTTTTTTTTATATATATGAATGCTTTTCCAACCCACGCACACATCTGACGGATGCACAGCTCAGCTCTGCTGGTCAGAGCCACGCTGCTCCACTCTGACTCAGCTCAGTCCGACACAAGAAAGGACAGAAGTGTGAAGAATCATGTTATGAAACAGCCAGTGGGATCTGCAGGATATACGGAGGCGTTGGTGCTGCTGCTGGTGCTCGGG
>BJFM01000007.1:271355-286964 GCA_016586285.1 Arothron firmamentum
GTGTGTGTGTGTGTGTGTGTGTATTATAATGACCTTCATATGGAAACTCGATTGTGTTTTTTGCAGGGCTCTTCCCGTCATGTTGCTGACCAGCAACACCTGCAGAGCAGCAGCCAGATCTGTGCCGCCGCACATGTTGATTACCCAGAAAGCCTTTCAACAGGACAATTATTTGGCGTTTGGTGCTGACCTGCTGCTGTTGTGGTCATGAAGCCTTTATCTCCGCAGAGCAGCTCTTCCTCCACCCTGCTGTTGTTAATGTGCTGTGGCATCCAAATGAATCAGATACCGGAGGTCTGATTTTGGGCCCTCCGTCTATATAAGGCGGCAGATTTATCTCAGAAAATGGGGAGTAATTACAGTTGGTGTGGCCCATGCAGATTTTATCAGTATCAGTGCAGTTTGTCTGCAGTAAACACGAAAAAAGAGAGAGACTGGGTGTCTTTGTGCAGACCCTTCTATCCTCTGAAACAGAAGATACCCTGAGAAGGGGAAAAGAGCTTTAGATATATTTTACTTTCAAGGGTAAACACAAAATGATTTCATGTTCTTTACATTCCCCTTGGTATATTCTATAATATCATAGGAAAGAAATGAATTAATCTCCTCAAATAGTTGGTTTTGATCATTAAATGTAGTTGTTATCAGGCTAAATCAGATATTTTACTATTGCTGCGCCTCCTTGAAGCTTTTTGTAACTCCTGTGTTTACTTCCTGCTTCCTGTGACCCACTGAACGCGCCTGCTGATGCTGTCGGCAGCATAAAAGCTGCACAGATCCAAATGATAATAGGAAGAGCTATAATTGAACTGCAATCTGGTGCTTCCTGTAAACACTGACATACATCTACAGCCATGATGGAGGCGTTTTACTCCAGAACGCTGGGTGGAGACTGTCATTTTCAGCTCTGATGGAGATATTTATTGGCTTTATTTGGGTGACTAAAGCCTTCTGATGCCAGTTGATGATGCGAAAATCTCTGGTAGAAACATGTCTGTGTAGGTTCTCATTGTCTGCTGGAAACGTTTTAAAAAATCCATTACTGAAATCCCTAAAAATGCCAAAAATGAAGGAAATATGCAGCCTTTGACCAATATTATTGTTTCTTTTTTAAGCAGGCCATTGTTGGCCCGGAACGCCTCATTCTGGGCCCGTCTTTCAGCACCACCCCGATGTTGCAGCATGTGTAGGATGTGTTTGCTGGGTCAACAGAGGGTGCTTAATGCACACAAACAAAGAAAGAGAGCTGAGGGAAGTTTTCAGCAGCGCCATCGGAACACAATTGAACACGTCAACATAGCTGCGTGATGTGCGTCCTGTGTGTCAAAGTAAGTCAGGAATCTCAGATGAGAACAATGGATCAATAAATATATTCTTACAAAGAAAATCAAATGAAATTTGAATATTGTCACTCTAGTTCTCAGCTTTTGTTTTATGTAAATGTTAAAAGTAAAAGAAACTTAAAAGTTATACAAATATATTAAAAGTAAAGATAATATACTCATATGTTTTAGGACCAAAAGTCCTAAAAATAAGGGGGAATGGCCAGAACGCCTGTAACTAGAGTATTTAGATGCTGTTATTGTTGTCAGGTTTAGATATTTTAATTGGGAGAACTTCTGCTGAGATCCTGACGTTCTTTTCCCACATCCTGTGAAACACAGACAATTCAGTGACAAATACTCCCTCGCACTAGTGCTCGAGCACGCACGCACGCACGCACGAAGCGCGCGAGATGCTGCTGCAGCTGTTGACCGCCGCAGCCTCCCCTCATTGGCCGGGACCGTGATGCGTTTGCAGCCGATTGGTCCAAAGTTGCGTGTTTGGTTTTGTTGTGATGGAGGTGCAGCCACGGTGCGTGGCTGTGTCTCACATAAAGGAACCGCATCCAGAGCGCACCGCACTCACAGGACGCTTGACCGCGCTTGAGCCCGCACAGGTCGTCGGAGGGAGACAGCAAGACAAGTTTTCATCTCGCACGTCTTTGGAGCAGTGAAGAAAGGCGCCATGCTCGCTGCGTGTTTGGAGTTCCTCGGCTTGGCTCTGTGCGTGGCCGGATCCCTGCTGGTGATGATTGCGTGCGGGCTGCCCATGTGGAAGGTGACCGCGTTCATCGACTCAAACATCGTGGTGGCGCAGACCATCTGGGATGGCCTCTGGATGTCCTGCGTCGTGCAGAGCACCGGTCAGATGCAGTGCAAAGTCCACGACTCGGTACTGGCCCTCTCTCAGGACCTGCAGACCGCCCGAGCCCTCACGGTCATCTCCGCCGTGCTGGGGGTGGTCGCCCTGACGGTGACAGTGGCCGGGGCGCAGTGCACCAACTGCATCAAGGACGAGGTGGTGAAGGCGAGGGTGGTGAACGCCGGCGGGCTGATCTATATCATCAGCGGGCTCTTCGTGCTGGTCCCCCTCTGCTGGATGGCCAACAACATCATCGTGAACTTCCACGACCCGCAGGTGCCCCCGTCCAAGAAGAGGGAGATAGGGGCGGCGATCTACATCGGGTGGGCTGCCACTGCGCTGCTGCTGATGGGGGGAACCCTGCTCTGCTGCTCCTTCTCACCGGTGGTGAGGGGCACTTATCCCATCAAATACGCGCCCACCAAGACGATCGCGGTCAACGGGGACCTTGACAAGAAGTATTACGTGTAGGCTGAAACTTTCCAGACTGATGCGCGGACAAATTGAAGCAGCTGAAGTTTGTAATGACGTGATGGGTACAAGATGCTCCGGTGCGCTCTAGTGTTGCCCCTGAGACCCGCCGGGCAGCGTGGGTGCTGTCCCCTGCTGCATGGTTACCCCTCACTGAAATGAATGGATATTTTGGCAGATCTTCAGGTGCCCCAGATGCGTTTAAATCTGCTTGTCTTGTATTTCATCTTCATTTCGGGTGCGAGGTTAATCAGGGGTTGTTGGTTTTGTTATTAAATGCTCAGAAAAAGAAAAAAAAATGTAATGCTCTGTAAATATATTTCCTCTCTTTTCTGTGAACTCGTTTTTTATTGTGCTCATGACACTGGATTAGCCCCACTGAAGCTCGTGTGCGCTCATGTTGGAGATCAAGAGGGAAATTTTCATTTTAATATGTATAGTTTTCCTCTGGTCACGCAAGAGACTATACTTTTTTCAAATAAAGGAAAATATATTTAAAATAAAACTGCATGTTATTTATATGAGAATTCAGCATGATTATTCTTTACCACGTGTCAAAATAGGAAGCTGACACACACAATGTGTGATTGCACTTTTTATTTGACTAATAAAGGAAACAAACATGTCTGCATAAATAATCAAGACCCCGTTGCAGTTAAAACCAGTGCCAACCAGTGCAAACCGGTGATTAGTGCAATCAGCTGGGTGCAAGCTGATCCGGACCAGAGAACCAATCAGTCCATCAACAACACATCATGGAGACGGCTGGTGGTGAGTCACTGAGTGAGACATCAGCAAAGTGAGAAGGACAGACTGGCAGGGCTGTTCTGATTGAATCTGAATCAAGGTTTGTGTCAGCTCAGTCCAGGAATTGAAATTATTCTGATATTCCGTTTCTGAGAGTATATTGTCCATTAGTCGTTAAATCATCTGCGCACAATCATCAAAGTAAAGGAACATTGGCGAGGCATGAGAATTCATTCACGACTTTAAAGACAAAGCAATGTTTCACAATCTCTTTACATATATCGTTGATTATTTCTATTTTTCCAAGTACAACTTACCACTGAAATATGAAAGTAACATACTGAAAGCACATTAGTGCAATAGTAAGTTCTAACAGCCGTGTAAAGGCACAGTGGCGCCCCCCGCTGGTTAAACATCTGAACTGAGGCCCCAAAATGAAGATGTGATTTAATACTTGAATACGTACATAACAATCATTTTGTACAGCAAGGATTTTGCATGGAAGTGTTTGAGGTAATTTGTTTAATATTAGAAAAGCAGTTTCCCCTAGAAAATCTGGACTTCTGTACTGTTGCAGGTGAACCTCTCACGCCTGATGGCACTTCTTGTCTTTCTGATAGTGGAAACAGAGATTTTCTGTCCATTCTGACATGTCTATGACTGGTAATCCTTTAGTAACTGGTTGGCGATAACCAGTCTCTGGATCTCACTGGTGCCTTCGTAGATCTCAGTGATGCGAGCGTCGCGGTAGTGCCTTTCAGCAGGCATGTCCGACACGTAGCCCATCCCCCCGAGGATCTGTATCGCCTGGTGTGAATTACAAAAGGCAGTTAAGCTAAGAGCGTATCTCCAAAACCATCTGCATTCCATGTTGTCATTTCCTCACCTGATGGGAGCAGAAGGTAGCTGCTTCTGATGCTGCTAATTTGGCCATGGCTGCTTCCTGAAGGCAAACAGGGTTCAGAAATGTGACGGTGTAAAAAAAACTGTATTTGTTTCACCTCAGATCTGTACCTTGGTGAAGGGTTTCTTGGAATCTCGAAGAATTGCAGCTTTCCACGTCAGCAGGCGAGCACTTTCTATCACCACAGCCATGTCAGCCAGTTTAAACTGAAACGGTATCCAAATTGAAGCACTGGATTCCATGAAATACAGCTCTATTAATGGAATCATGACAGTCAAATGTATTCTGACAGGTTTCAAACTTTAGGGATCAGACACTGGACTCATTTTGGACTAAAATAAAACTAGTCCCCAAATATCAGCCTTATTTTGAAAAAAATCCGAGGTGCTTTTACCTGGATGGCCTGCAGCTTGCTGATGGGGGCCCCGAATGCGTTGCGTTTCTGTGCGTAGTCCGCAGCGCAGTCCAGCGAAGCCTGTGCGATCCCGAGAGCCTGGGACGCAATGCCAATCCGTCCGCTGTCTAACGTTTGCTGAGTGACACGGAGAAACGGTTTAAACAAAACAACACAAATAACAGGCAAGTGATCAGATTTCTACTCATCCTCAAACCATTTTTTAAAATCAATATTGTCATTAAAACCTTAATAGTTGTGTTGGATTCTGAGTATGTCTTTCTTGAGGAAATACCATGGCAATCTTGAATCCGGTACCACGAGGGCCCAGCATATTGCTCAGCGGTATCCTGCAGTCCTCCAGGATTATGTTAGCAGTGGATGAAGCTTTGATGCCAAGCTTATCTTCTTTCTTCCCCAGAGAAAGCCCTGGGTGTGGCATGGGGACCAGGAACGCACTGATACCCTGCAGACACAGAGGGTGAGAAATTGGAAATAAATAGCAGCAATGTTCCAACGAGAAATCAGTCCTATTTTTATCTACTCAGCGCATGTCAACACCCAGCGAGCTGCGTCATGCCTTGTGTTTCAGCTTCTTGTCTGTGGTCGCAAACACAACAGTGGCCGAAGCGTCCCAGGAGTTGGTGATCCAGGCTTTGGTTCCGTTCAGCACCCACTTGTCTCCCTCCTGATAGGCTGTGGTGGAAGCTGCACCCGCGTCGCTACCATTACCTGAGGTTCAGATTTAATTACTGTTAATTTCATACTATTCACAAGTTTCATACTAAAGAACTCATGCATGAGGTGGGGTCACATTTACCGGGCTCGCTGAGGGCAAAGCAGCCCACCTGCTCGCCGCTGGTGAACGGTGTGATCCACTGCTGTTTCTGCTCTTCTGAACCAAACTTCAAAATGGGCCCGATGTAGAGAGACTGAGAGCAGAGAGTGTGAATCACCTCAGTACAGCAGTCACACATTCACACGTGTCTGTGCTGCCAACTTACATTATTGACAGAGACCACCGCTCCAGTGCTGGCACAGCCTCTGCTGATCTCCTCCATCGCCAAACAGTACGCCAGATAGTCCATCCCGGCTCCACCCAGCTCCTCAGGTACCTCCATGGCCATCACCCCCATTGCCCCCAGCTCTTGAATCTGGATGAATTCCAAAATAGCTGTGTTTAAAACCTTAAATCCACAACAAGAGACATCCAAGTGCAGAACAAACAAGCACTTAACAAACATAACATAATGCAAATGTATGCCTGTTGGTGTGTGTCTACCTGTTTGGCAGGATATAGGTTCTCTTTGTCGAGCTTAGCAGCAATAGGTGTCAGTTCTCTGTCTGCATAGTCTCTGCAGGTCTGCCTCAGGATCTGATGGGTCTCTGGTAACTCCGCCAACTGAGACAGACTTCGACTACTGCGGAGGCACAGGCCAAGAGCTGAAGGACAAAAAATAGTAGGAGAGTGGTCAGAACACCAACCACAGAAATGTCATTCTCTTTAACCACCTTGATTATTTTCAAAGTATAACTTGATAAAAACACAGAGTAATTTGTCGACGCGGGGGTATGACGTCATCAACACCAGCAACTAGCGTCGCATTATGTAGGGGAAAGGTGACCCTCGTCACTCGCCTTTGGGTCACTAGTACAGGAGTTTAAAAACAACAACAACCAAAAAACAATCCTTAACTCTGATTCAAATTAGTCCCAATTAAAGTGTGACCGCAGAAGCAAACATTATTTGCAAGAAGCAAATTTGTAGTTTGGTTTAAAGCTGTCAATCGATATTAGTATCTTGATCTAAACAAAACTAGCGGATTACTTAACTGTTAATCACAGTTAGCATTTTGTCCAAGCAGACGGCCGTTTTTCACATCATCGGCTGCGTTAACGCCATTAAAATAACGATAAAACAGTTTTTGTTTTTGTTTATTCACTGGTTACATAGCAGGCTATGCTATCTCCTTGCCACTAATATAGAACAAATGCATTTCACAAAAATTGCACAACTAGCATCTGATATATTTAAGCCTAGAATTTCGCCAGTGTATACACGTTTGAGTTGTTTTATTCGAATGAAACTGCTTGACTCACCTCTTCTTGCTTTAAAGAGTGCAGCCATGTTTCCTTTTCTGGGTTAGCTGCTAGGCTATCATTCGTAACCGTGATGCTGCGTTTAAGGCCATCGGAATTATGTAAAAACATAAGACATTGTAGAATATCTGCGACCATGTTTGTTCATTATCCATAATAAATACATTACTATTTAATAATAACAGTGTAATAAATGGGATTGGATGCGGAATTATAAATTCATCAGTGTTAAAGATATTTCTTGGAAAAAACCCCACATACAGTGTTTGGTTGGTAGGTTCACTATACGCATGCAGCTTTTTCCTCTGTTGTGGGTCATTGTCAGAATAAAAGAATCACAAATTTTGCAAATAATCACTTTTCCATACGTGATAAATAGCATTATTAATGTTATGAAAACAACATGAAATTATATTAATCATAATCCAGCCAGGGAAATTTCATTTTTTTCACAACACGTTTATTTTTTAGCACCATAAAAAGTCACTTAAGGCTGTCCTGTATATGTGCTCTCATTCTGTCTTCTCTCTGGGATGGAGCAATGATGGTGGATTTTTCAGAAAGGCGTGGAGACAGTGGGGGGCCTTTGAAGAACTAAAAAGCTTAGTGTGCTGCGCGGCTACGCAGGCACCCAGGGGTCAGCAGGTGCTGTTCACTTGCTGGCGGAGGTGACGTTGAAGCATCCTCTCTGGTGGTACTGCATGTCCCTGATGCGACGCATGGACTGGATCTGGGGCTGGAAGGCGGAGAAGTCGTTGTAGTGTCTGTATTCACCACACTCAAACAGGTACTGGTAGCCTCGGTATCCAGGGTACTGGTAACCCACAAACCTGAGAGACATGGAAAAGGTGAGGATGAATTTAATGAATCATTTCCTTTTTAAATAAGTGTTAGGTTGTGCAGTTTGGTTTTCCTTAAATGGTATCCCTAAAGACTTTCCAAAGCCTCCTGGTTTTAAAACTCCAGCATGACTTTTGTGAGTCATTAAAAAATTTCCAGTGGGCATTGATGAGGCTTGAAGAGATTGTAGCATTGAGTACAAAACTTCTAGATGCAGATGTTTTGATAAAGAAGAATATGTGATATTAAACATTCTTCAGTGGGATTTTAAGATCATTATTTTGGAGATCCTACAGGGCTGGTATGGAGCTTTATTATTCTACATATGGTGGCTTGATAGTAATTGCGGAGGTCTTTTATTTTTTCAGTAATACACATGCAGCATATGATCACGATAGCATCAGTGCTAACTATCTGTGGAGGAATCCTAGCAAACATTAACAAGAACATTGCACGTGATGATGGCAGAATAGGTTTACGTTTCTCTTAAAATGTTCATACAAATTTGTCAACGAAGCTACAACATTGCAGTCA
The DNA here is from genome assembly GCA_016586285.1 of Arothron firmamentum. NCBI lineage: Eukaryota > Metazoa > Chordata > Actinopteri > Tetraodontiformes > Tetraodontidae > Arothron > Arothron firmamentum. The sequence goes on from BJFM01000007.1 coordinate 279,530, forward strand.
GCTCAACGCCTTGTTATAAAGTTATTTTGATGAACAAACACACTGCAGCCTCTGGTGTCCAGTGATAACAGTTAAAACAATGATTTCAATACAGAGCCTGTAGTGGATTTATGAATGGAAAATGAGCACATTTGCTTCCTGTTTTTGAGCCTCTCCTCTGTTTTTAGCCTTGGGATATTCTGTCTTTTTTTCCTCTCTGTGTGTGTGTGTGTGTGTGTGTACTCACGCTCCTCCTGACACCCTCACGCTGCCCACTCTGTCACAGAAGCCATGCGCCCAGAGGGTGGGCACATCATCCTCCTGGATCTCCATCTTGTTGCCCTTGAAGTCAGAGAGCTCATACAGGCAGATCTTGTGCTCCATGCTGTCCTGCAGGGAGGAAATGAGAGGTGGGACGGGATTTTTTTTGGAGGGGAGGGTTCATGCTGCCGTCACGCTGTGGATCAGTATGCCAGCAACAGCCTACTGAAATGCATCTGCATCGAGTTCGTATGTTATCACATGACTAGGTGCCGGATGGATTCCTGGAGCATCTACACTCAACATCTGTTGACAGAAACATTGTCTTTATGTTCTGGTGAATTATATGCTGTCTCGTCGCATTGTTAAACGCACCATGCGGATGGGCCTGAGGGACAAGAGGCGGTCGCTGCGGTAGGAGTTGCTCCAGGTATCCCAGCGAGGATACTCTCCCTTCTCCAGGATGAACATCTCCCCACGGAGGTTAGTCTGCTCAAAGGCAACAAAGCTAGAGAGGGGGGTCCACCAGGCACAGAGAGGGCACAAGTGGGGTGAGGACAAGAGAGGGAAATTATACAGGATGCAAGCTATGTCAAAGAAATATATGGTTCCTTAGTCTGTCTGCAGCCGCTCAGGTAAACGGTCCACTTACGGGCCGCTCTCCACAATGATACTACGCACTCTATCCATGCCATGGTCACACACGTTCATACACTCATTCTGGACCTCGACCATCCTGCCCTGGAAGTTCTCCTGGTCGAACAGCAGGATCTGCGTAGAAGAGACAGCACAAGTGTGCAGGGCTGCACGCATCAGAAGGTGACGGTCTGTCATCTTAATGTGTTGCAAATGCACAAAATAAGCCTACGATCCCAAAAAGAAACTACTGTCATAATAAATACGGACCGTGGTAATACTCAAACATCCATGCGATCATATAGTTTCATTTCCTTTTAAATGCTAATGAAAAGTGATTGTAATAGTACAAGATGCACATGTGATGTAGAAATACTTAAGCACTACATAAGCTGCAAAGCATAGATATAATATTAATTAACACAACATTGAGTTGTAAATTGTATTAAAAAAAAACAAAAACAATGGAGGTCAGCGAAAGTAGATGTTTTCCTTGTAATGTGTTCTCCAACTCAACCAGGTTCTGGAGAGAAGCTGCTTACTCACTCTGAAGGATCCCAGGCTAGGCTCGCCAGTCTTGGTGGCCTTGCTGGAGGCAGCTGGGGCTCCCTTGTCCTTGGCATCGGTGCCCTGGCTGGAGGCGGACTTGGCGGTCTGCGACATGGTGAGGGGCTTCAGGAGAGTCTACGGAAGACGAAGGCAGACAAAGGGGACGTATAGAAATAGAGGTGCAAACAAAAGTGACAGAATTAGAGGGATGAGTGAGAGTGGCCCCGGGGAGGTCTTCACAGTGTGTGAGGGAGCTTTGCACCATGTTTGGATTTGCATCAGAGCACAAATGTGTTGCTTATGTGGGAGGCTTATTTGGGATGTTGACTTGTTTTTTGGGCCGTTCCCCCAGGGTGTGGATGACTTCCCTGGCTGTGGTGGGCAGGGAGCTGGCCCTGGCTCTCCATGTATGGTGGGTGTTCTGCCGTGCATGTCTGTGTCCGTGTGTCCTTACCTGCGTTACAGCTTGCAGTGCCGTGTGAGGGAGGCTGGCTCGTGCTGGTCCCTCCAATGCTCGACCCAAGCTTTTATACTCTGGCAAAGGCTAAACGTAGAAGCTCGTGACACAATAGAAAGACTCTCGTCATCACTGTTGGTCCTCCACAAAGCTACCGGGTCATCACATAGCCCAGAAACCCCATCAGGCCCACTACCCAGCCTGTAAGCGTTTTGCTGTCAAAGGAAAGTGCTGAGCCAGACATTCTCGCTCATGTTCGGGTGGCAGCACTGTCATCTATAGTTCCAGGAGGAATTTGAAGGCCCAGCTTGCACAAAGAGGAACAAATAACCTGTTCTCTAAAAAACAAAATTGAACCACCTGAGCCATGGCACTTCTTCATTTTTTAAGGCTTCATTGTCCATCTTAGAAATGTCCCCATTATTTTCCAAACATATAGCATAACAAAATGAGAATAACTTCATAGTACACATTGATTTCAACTGCATAGTTAATATTATACACACACACACACACACACACACACACACACACACACACACACACACACACACACACACACACACACACACACACACACACACACACACACACACACACATATAAACAGAACAATATTTACAACTTTTTGTGCCCATTTTAGGACTATAATCTCCAAATGATCTCAGACAAAGACATCAAAACTCATTCTGAGCTCACAAAACATCAATTTCTACTTTCAGAGGATTATGCAGATGACAATCTCATATTACCTGGAAAAATGCAAGTTAGTTCTTAAATTCAAGCCACTAATAAAGCAGCAAAAGTTAATCGATTTGACACGTGATTCATTTATGAATTTTGCCCAACTATGAAGTGATTATTACAGACCCATCGCACCTCTGTTAAATCTGGATTATAGCACCTTAACGGTTGTCATTTCTATCGTGAAAGTAGGATTAACTCCTGTTTGACCTGCACAGATTAGGTATGAACTAATCCCGATGTGTAATCTGTGGGTCCCAGTTGCATTCTGGGTGGGCAGGAATCCCCAGTGCTCAGGACCAGCGACATCTGGAGAGCAACCTTGATGCTGTTCATCAAATTCTGGCCTTGACAGAATCAAAATACACTTTTTTGGTAGACAACTGTAACTGACATCTCCAATGGTCTGAGAAGTGAAACTGAGTGCGTCAATCAGTGATGTAACTAACAGTGACAGTGAATTTTCCCCTAACACCTGGACGTTTCTGTTATTTTGAATAATCAATAAAAAGAATCGATTGTTACAGCCTTTGAAATGATCCTAATTTGCACTTAGCCCATTTTCCTTACCCCCGGCCCTTAATATTTTCTCAGGGACCCTAATTATACCTTCACTCTCATCTGTGTCCTCTAACTGGGATGATAATGTAGCGTCTGCACTTCTGCCCCTAAACAGATTAGCCTTTGTCGAGGGGGCACAAAGCGCAGAGCCCCTCCCTGCTGCTGAGCCGGGGCTTTCAGCGTGGCCCCATGCCAGGGGAGGCTTTAAAAGGGTGGGGGCGTGTGGCTCTTCTCACTCTCACGGCAGGACAACCCAAGAGCATCCAAGCAAGGTGAGTCCCTGTCCGTTAACCAGCAGGGCCCAGCCAGGGCGGGCAGCAGCAGGCCAGGGTAGAGCAGCAGGGGCCCCGCATCCCGATAACCACACACCTCACACTACATTCCCAAACACGGGAGCCAACACAGGCCTAAATGGCTGAGATAAAGTGCAGCAATGGTGGAAAAACCCTGGGGCAGAAGGAAATGAGCAAGAATAATACGATAAAGAGATAGAGTGGGTGGGCGGAATGAAGTCTGCAAGAAGTCTCTGGCTTTTTTCGTAAAACTAGATTACTTTCACTCCAGAAATTACCCACGGAGTCTGGTTCTGCTCATTTGAATTTTGCCTGGTTGCCGCTGTCAGCATGGTTACGTTTGCAGAGCTTTGTTGTTGGTGCATTTGAATGTAAGCTTTCATTTCGAGCGTCACAGATGCCAGTGGGTACATAGCTCATTTCTCTGGTTTGATTTATCTCTCAGATTAGTCACAAAGGCTCTGCTGGAACTGCCTCTTTGTAATTTCTGTCATTTCACCCACTGTGTTGTTTTCACCTTCCAGACAAGATGACGCACCATTGTACCAAGTTCTCCGGCCACTGGAAGGTGAGTCTGAAACACCGATTTTCAGGATTTCCCCCCCAAATAAACACACTTAATTGCCTTCATTTCCCCGCCAGATCATTGTCTTCGATGAAGAGTGCTTCCAGGGCCGTCGCCACGAGTTTACCTCTGAGTGCTCCAACGTGATGGAGTTTGGTTTCGAGACTGTGCGCTCCCTCAGAGTGGAGAGCGGAGCGTGAGTGAGCAGACACACGCAGAAGAAAAACTGTTAGAGCTTAAAAACAAAACAAGCATCATGTGACACTGAGCTTAATAAGGCAACGCGGTACAAGACAGAGCTCGGGAGGAAGCAGTCATGTTTATGCGGAATCTCCTGCTTTCTCCACAGCTGGGTGGGCTACGAGCACGCCTCATACCAGGGTCAGCAGTTTGTGCTGGAGAGGGGAGAGTACCCCCAGTGCGATGCTTTCGGGGGTAGCAACGCCTATCACATTGAGAGGCTGACCTCTTTCAGACCTATTGCCTGCGCTGTAAGGCTTTGCACATCCTTTCTTCTTTTTTTTCACCATCAGATTTGTATGAAAAACAAGCCGAGCGTGTTATTTGTCATTTTGTTTGCTTTTCCCCTCCCTCTAGAACCACAGAGAGTGCCGTATGACTATCTTTGAGCGTGAGAACTTCCTGGGCCGCAAGGGTGAGCTCAGCGACGACTATCCCTCCCTCCAGGCCATGGGCTGGTGCAACAATGAAGTTGGTTCTCTCAAGGTCCAGTCTGGAGCGTGAGTGTCTTCAATAGCTGCACTGACTTCACCACTCATCAATCTTCTTTATTTTCCCAAAAGGATCCTAGTGCGTCTTTCACAACAGCGGTCTTTTGCAATGTTTCATCAGAACTTCCTTCTGTTATTTCTCAACAGATTTGTGTGCTACCAGTATCCTGGTTACCGTGGATACCAGTATATCATGGAGTGTGATCGTCACTGTGGGGAGTTCAAACACTTCAAGGAGTTTGGTTCCCACTGCCAAACCCCTCAGATCCAGTCCATCCGCAGAATTCAGCAGTAACTTACTCCGACCCCTCCTCACCCATGTGACCCTTCACCTTTTGCTCCATTCTGATTCTCGGTGCTGAATAAAACTGTCTTTCTTAAACCTTACTGATTTCCACCAATGTATAATTTCTGCGTCTTTCTTATGTATTTGCTTTGCATTTAACACTTGTGCGTTAATGGCTGATTGTCACACAGACTTAAAAATAGTAGTGACTGCTGGGAAAGGCTCCAGAACCCGCATCAATAAGACTAAATGGTAAAATAATGGAAAACTAATGGATTAATAGAATTGCTTCAAATTGAGAAAGCAATGGATTTTTGCACCACTGAATGTGCACAATTTCTATATATTTGACTTGTGAACAACCACTACGTTTTGATAAGTTAGTTGCGGTACCATAGTCAGCCAGGAGGTGGCACCATGTGCCCATTAAAACACCAGGTTATTCATATTGGCGCATTTGATAAAAAAATATATTCGTCAAGAAATCGTGACTACATCGCTGAATATAGAAAAAAAAACTAATTTAATATGATATTGGTTTTCTAAGCTTTGAACTGGCATTCGCTTTTACTTGTCAAAATTCAATCCACGACCATATATATATATATATATATATTTAATTCAAGCACCCCCACAGCGAAATATCCCGAATTATCCATGTTAATCTTTATGCAGTCAGCGCGTTTCCCCCCATTAAGATTGTAAAACAGTTCCGCCTGTATTTAAAAGACACCACAACAGAAACCCCAACAATAGCATGACACTGGGATTGGGCAACGTTTGTTTAATATGGCGGTTCATAACAACATATAGATCCACGTGTGATCGTAAAGAACAACGTTTTAAGGCCGATCGCACGTCCACGTAATTTGCTGGTAACCGTTGCGAGCCGAGCACGGTGGTTCCGCTCCGCTCCGCTCCGCTCCACGGACCACAGCTCCGGGTTTTGCGAGCATCTCTCCGCCGCAGTGGGAGGAAGTGAAGCACGACGCGAGAAGTGGTGTAGTGCCACTGTGCTAGCAAAATACCAAGAAAATACACAGGAGAGGACTTCACAGAAGCTTTGGAACTGGCAAGCCAACTGTTTAATCAAAAGGAGCCTGCACTCGGAGTCAACTTAGGGGCGCAACGCAGAGAAAAGACACTTAGTTTAGCTTTTTAGCTCCGATCCAGCCGACCGTGGGCGCCACCAGCGCGGATTGCCCGTGAGGCGAGAGCCGCTGGCGGCAGGAGAGTGACGACCCGCTCGATTCCTTCGCTGTGTTTCGCCCATCGATATCTGTGAGGTCGATTTATCAGAGAATCCCTCCAACGCTGCAGCCCGGTGGCTGGCTGACATTGCCCGAGGAAAACAAATGTGGTGTCAGCCCCATTGTCTTGATAGTTAATCACAGTTGACGGCGACGAGGAAAAGTTGCCGAACGAGCCATCGCCGGCCAGCCGATTTTAATGTCCCGACGCTCCCCCCTCCTTCACCATCGGCGTCATCGTCAGCCCACAGTCAGTAGCTCTGCTTTGGGTCTCCAGGCAAGGAGGGTCCCCCCAACGCTTGGAGTAGCGTTAACTCAGCTATGGATTATCTTGCGCAAACCTGCCTTTGTTTTTAAAGCCATTGGACCTTTGACGACTGTTATTCCTTAAAAATCATTGCAGGACTCTCCCCAATAGGAGCCAGTTCATTCGTCGTTAGCTCAACAATAAGTAAATCGGTGCTCAACATCAAGGCATTGTTGCTCTTGGTTTGCCTGGTGTTGACCGTGTTTAATGCATACAACCAGGATATTTTCATGCAGGCGGTGAAGGAAGAAAGCTGCTCTGGGCTGTATTAATTGGTTAATTACTCTTCTTTATCTGATAGTTAGCCTGCTTGCTAACAGGTTTCATTTCGCTAGCTAGCGTGGTGGCTAACTAGCTGACGAACCCAAATATCGATAGTGCCAGCAGGCTACAGTAAATTACATTTCATCGTGTGGATCTGACTTAAATTGGCGCTTGCACTCTGGACTGAGCTTGGTGCTGAGCATTTAGGGACGTTTGACCTCGTCTTTATGGATATTTCTTCTGATTGATGAGCCTTTAGGGAATATATAAGCCGTCGGCACACAGGAAGTCAACCAGCAAGGACGGCAACATAAACAAGAGCGGCACGTATACGTTAATGAGCCTAAATAATGACTCCTGGCTCATCTTTAACCTGATTTTGTTGGCTATAATCTGTGACAGTGCGCGCCCGAGAGATTAGAATTTTAGCGCACCAGCTGCGATCGCACGGACTGCGGACTAGCACCCCGGTGATAACACACTTCAACCTGTCACCGACCGTCCTCCCTCTTAAATTTCCATTTTTCTGCCTCGCTGCTTGAGACGAAGAAC
>BJFM01000007.1:297122-322516 GCA_016586285.1 Arothron firmamentum
TGTTTATGCTCAAGGTTAGATATGCGCTGTTGAATAGCCAGCATGTTACATATACAGCACTTTCACAGACAATAACATGATGTTGAGATGTGGACAAGCAGACATGGAACATTTAAACCTTTCAGAAACCTCTTTTGACATTTTTTCACAGTTATTTTACCAGTTCCGAAAAAGTGAGAACTGGTTAACACCGCTTAACGGTGTTGAACATTACAGTATTTACACCAGTGAGCTAGTCGCTCCTCTGTGGGTGTCTCGTTCTGACTGGATGGAGCCACCCGAAATCGGGGTCGGCAGGACCATTATGCAATGGACGTTCTGTGTAAATATAGCCGACACAGTGGACACCACTTCACCTGGAGTGCTTTTTGTGTGTGCTTTTGCACACCGAGAGCCTGTCAGTAATTTAGTCACGTGTGGACTCTTGTAATTCATGCTCCATGCTGCAATCTGTCATTGGATTAGCTTCCCGCTTTCCTCCCATGAGACATAAATAATGCCGGTTTTTCTCCGCCTGACGCCTGTGGATCGCGTCAAACATCCCACGACAGCTGTGAATGTAGAAACTGAGACTTCAGGTAATTTGGTTAAGAGGTCTCAAATGAGATTTACACTTTTACTGTATTGGTGAAACAGTAACCGGCCAGTAAACAGGCAGCAGGTCGGATGTTTCCGCTCGCTCCTGACAGACGGGTCTCGCTGCTGAAGCGTCGGGTAAAACGGACCCAAAGAGGATCAATAATAGATGAAGTCAGCCTTTAAGAGCACAATTAAGGTGTAGGAGCAGATCCAGATGTAAAGAGGCTCACCACCTCTCCACCCGCCACCGCCCCTCTTCCCCTCCTCCCCTCCTCCCCTGGGCTCGCTCTTCGGTCATTTTTTTACTCTCCCTTTGTCCCCAACAGTCCCCCCCCTCCTCATTTTTTCTCTCTCTTGCTTTGGCATTCTCGTTCTTCATCTGTCAGACTTCTGGAATGGATGATGGAGAGTTGTGTGTTGCCTAGCAACTGTGGTTACCCTGGCAACCTGGCAAGAACTGCCGCATTTGCTTGTCAATGGGGAGAAATGAAATTGATTAAAGGAGGAATAAAATGGGTGTCGGGAACTGGGAGGAAACAGAAAAGAAAACAGCCAGGTCTTGTCACATTTTCCCAGAATGCAACATTACTCCTAGATGCCAGGACATATGTCAACAGAGTGTCCAACACCTCCAGCCGTCCTCTCAGCGCTCCTTCATTCACTCACATGACTCATGGTGTCTTTGTGTCAGCTCTGACCTCTGCCAATTGGAGTCAAAAAGTCCACTTTCTAGCTGCTTAAATACCTTTTGCGTTGATAGATTCAGACTCGAGACTTCCTCCCCGCTGCTGCTGTCTTAACGAGAAGATTATTTTTAACAGAATGAACCAAAACGGCGCCATTCTGTCGCTAACATGAAGTTAGGAATCATCAGTCAGGCGTGTCTTCAGTCGCAGTGGCCTGCAGCCATGCTCAGTTCCTTTGAAACTCTGCTTATATTGATTTACTCTGAACATTTAGCTGCTGTGCTAAAAGCAAAACTATTGATTGGATCAATCATTTCTGACAGGAACTCGGCTATTTCAAAATGCCAGGAACACCATAATCTCGTAGAGGTTCTGTGTTCCTAAGCCTTATGGTAGCAAGGCTACAAACATGCTAGTGGCCATGGCGTGTGAGGAGGCTGGAGGGAGCGAGCCAATAAAATTTGGAATATGGAGACTGTGGGATTTTTTTCATATCTACCCAATTTTAGTGTTGAAGACTCGCAGCTGCCATATTTACAATAGGTTCATTGAGTTATTACATAATGTGATGTTATAATTATATCCGTGGTTATCACAACTGAACGTCTGGACGAGCAATGCTTGGATGCCTGCAATTGTGGGGGGTAAAAAAAAAAAAGCCCCAGCAGCCACGAGAGAATCCCCAACAGGAGTGAGCTGAGGACATGAATTCAGCGGCATAAAATCTCACACACCGAACCTTTGAGTCTGTGTCACAGGCCCTCTGTTTGGTTGTCTGGCAACGCATTGCTACTACTTGCTTGGAAGCTCAGCCAAGCTGGGACTAAAAATAGTACATGTAGCATATACCAGGAACTAAAATATTACAGTGGAGCAAAACTGCAAAAGCAGCTTCTTACAGAGCACTCGCCAAAACCCTGAAAGGAGGATACGCTGACTGTTTTGGCTGTCAGTCCTGGTGACGCCGTGAGCTACACCACATGAGAAGATGAGATTATGTGTGATAGTCAAATACCTTCTCAGAAACCAGTGTCACAAAACTCTGGGCCTGCTGCTAAATGTGCATTTCCATATATACAAAAAGGAGAAGCGACGGGGTTTAATGCACGTCACCACTCAACCATATACATACATACGGAGCAGTATGACTCTCTCCTCCTGTTTTTAAAAACATGTCAAGACTGATCAATGACACTCATTTCCTCCATGAGCTTCACCATGTATGACTACGTTACCCAGAATGCCACCAGCAGCAGAACTCAGTGATGTCTCCCAGGTTTGCTGGTGCCCATTCTAGCTAACCTGATACGCAGCATTAGGAAGCATCTCTCCTGTCTGCAAACATAAACAGATCTTTTCCATAGGTCCGCATTCATATTGATCTCCTGCTTATTGTGTATTTTTAGTCTTGTGTATATATTCCGGCAGGCCTTCAGGCCCTCATGACATGTGTGGAGATGTCTACGGTTGGATGTGGGATGCTTGTATTACTGTAGTGAATGGAAGTGCATTTAAAGGTCAAGAACTGCGCTCTTGGTTAGCGTATTCAAGGCAGCTGGCTTTCCAAACAGTGAAAGTTGTTCCAGGACGAGACATCCGCTCTGTCATTTGCTTTATGCTTTGCAAACAGTCCTGTGCTGATGACAGCCAAAAGCATGAGCGTCTCACTCCAGCTTAGATAGAAAAGGCTTTTGTCAGTAATTCTTCGTAAATAGGGCGCTGCGAGCGTGCATTCTTCTCAGAAAGGGCCTTTTTGAAAATATTTCTCTGCTGGCTCGGCTAATATTATTTCAGTCGTGCACTAGAAAATTCCGAGTCTGTGTTTGAATCTATCAAAGCTTAATTGCATCTAATAAATCCACCTGACAGAGTTTATTACCTGTTATTGAAATTCATTTTTCCTGTTTTTTAACAAGGCACAGAACACACCTGGGTAGTTAACACCTGATGTGTGATGGATGCTGAACAGCGGGCACAAGTTTTATATTATTACAACTATTATTAGCATCAGAACGAGTTCACATGTTCAAAACCATCCTTCAAATTCAAAGTTGAAGTGTCGGCATCATATTTTTACAGTGATACCATGACACAGCTAATTCCTCCCTGTTTCATTTCTAAGCTTTAATTTGAGCTCTGCACATCAAGAACAATGTTGTTTCCAGAAGTCATTGGTGTTTTTAGTCTGAAGAGCATTTGCCTATAAAAGTCAAAGTAACAGGTCATATTTGGCTCAGAAAAAGGCAGAAGAACCTGCACCTCAAATTAAAATGAATGTCATCACTCGCTCAGTGAGTATTAAATTGTGCTATAATCTGATCAGTCAAATAAGGAAATTTATATCAGCACCCCATATATTTAACAGCAAATGGCTGTGCGATGGATTTTAGCTTCACGTTGTAAAATTCGAGTTGAAACCAATTTGGGCGACAGCGGTCGTTGGTGCCACTGAGGCTTTGTTCTCACAGGAGAACAAGCCAGCAACAAAAGCCAGAGAATACTTATCATTGTTTGCTAATCCTCATGTTGTACTTGAATATTTGCCACTTTGTGCAATGCAGACACACACACACACACACACACACACACACACACACACACACACACACACACACACACACACACACACACACACACACACACACACACACACACACACACAGAGCCAGTTCAGCGTTGGCTTTCTTCCCCTCCACCAGTAAAGGTCAGTGTATGTATAATTCAACACAGTCATCCCCTGTGTCACATGACCCTTCACCAGGAACCAAGACGAGGAAAAGCCTATTTCTTCTCTTTAGAGCGAATTTGCACCTTGAAAGCAATCTTTTCGTCACTGTTGGGACAACGACGCAAGGTGAACGGGGTTACTCCACTGTCCCGGGGCTGTATTGTTCCTCACGTCTCCATCGCTGTAAACGCTAGCATAAATGTCTCAACCACGTGCTTATTTGTTAAAGAATTTTTTTTCCCCTCAGCTTAATATTGACTGAGCATATTTAGACAGGAAAATGACGTGAGTGAATGAAACAACAATGAAAACTTGAACTTCCTGAAAGATAACATTGATGAAAACAAACAGGAGTGGAAGCAAACACCTGAGAAAAGGTGAAAAACCCACGGCGGTGGCCCAGACCTCTGTGTTCCGCTTCTTTGCTAGTTTCCCCGAAAATTCTCTCCTTTTTCTTTTAGCTGGGGGCCTATATTATTGGATAGGAGATTTCAGAATTCATTTTGTTTAGCATATACAATATTACATGACGTGTTGGCTATGCAAGGTGTTTACTCTGGGATGTGTTTGTTTGTTGTCAGGAAGACATGATGAAACACAGCCCTGCAAATCATGGTTGAGTAAAGCAAAAAGACCACACACCCATTATCCTGTTATCCTTACATCATTCCTACTTGAAATGGCAGAACTGTGCCAGTAAAGTGACTAAATCATCCACAAATAAGTGCATATTTCGAATTTCCCTCTTTGTGTTTCGAAGGAGCTGGCTGAGACAATTACCTCACGCTGGGTAAAGGTTCAAATCATAATTTCCACCTGCTGTTTTTCAGAGTCTGAGCAGACATGATTCCAGTGTTTACCTGGATTGCAGCTAGCATTTTTCCACTCACACAGACTAACCGTGTTTTGTCCCTGACTAATTATTTCTCCCTGAGTGGCAGTGAATGAAGGCCTGTTGTTGTAAGATATTTGCTGTTTAATGTTGCCTCTCCAGGTGTGTCGAGCAAGTGATGATGCTTGAGATTGCATGGGCTTCTTCCAGAACCCATCACACACGGGCACCGCAGACGGGTGTGTGTGTGTGTGTGTGTGTGTGTGAGAGAGAGAGAGGGGCAGACGGCAGACACAGCTAATGGAACAAGTGTGTTTAGTATTTTTGGACAGTTCAGGTGATCTCGCTAATGAGACGAAGCTCAAAAGAACTTAACTCTGATTTGAATTTGGCCTCGGTGTGTGTGTGTGTGTGTGCGTGCGTGTGCGCGCGTGTGCACATGTGTTGTCTTTTCTGGAAGAGGCCAATTGTCGAATTAGCCGGGCGGCGCTGAAGTGTTCAGCGATTAAGGTTAATCCTGGAGTGCTGGTGATGTAAGAAGCGTCATCCCTCCTGCCTGCTCATTTCTCTCAAGACCTCCCTGTGCAGGCTGAGGCGCTGCTGGTGAAAAGGCGTGTGTGCCTTTGGTCGTCAGTAGCACCCTCTCTGCAAACAAGGATGCCCTGTACGCTCGGCTGTGTACACACACCATGTGTGGGTCCATGTGAGCACTTTTATTTGTCTGCGCCTCAGTGTCAGCGATGGCGCGGAGGGGAAATGATGCATCATGTCTGGAGGAGAGATAAACCCGGGGGGAAGGAGTGAAAATAGACGTTAGGTGGGAGGTCGAAAACCGCTGCCAGTTTGCCACAAACTGAATCAGTGAGGGCGCAACATTGAAGCAAAAGACACTTTTTAGAAGCAAGCAGCCTAATTTGTTTGCACGGTGTTTGATTTCAGGCATCTGCCGAGGCCTTAATTGAGGACATTTTAAACCTTTTATTGGTGTGCTTGGCGTTTTATAACATCCGCGCCTTCCTTTATTTGCCCTTCATGCTAATTCAACTGCCCCACCATATTCTGAGTAATTATTTCCACAACAAATGATCAGTATAAAGACATTCTGGCAGGGTTACATTACATTTTCCTAACAGCTGCAACGATCTAAATTCACGCACAGGCTTGTAATTTACAGCATATTTGTGTTTCCACGGTGAAAATCTGTAGTTGCGGCTAACTGGCTGGTCTGTTTTTGATTACCACGGCTGTCTTACTGTAATACATCCTGCTGTTGTGTAGTTCGGATACAACAAGTGTTGAAACGTGCCGTGAAGGTTGCCGTGACTGGAGTCCAGATCTTGTTAGCTATTTTTTGCTAATACCTGATGTTAAGCAGGTAAAGCCACCCAGAGGAGGAGCACAGCGACTGCCCAGCATCAGTAACACACACCGCGTACCGCACACCTCGCCTTCCCTGCTGACGTGTGCCTTTGTTTGAGCCACACCAGCAGACAGCGTCCTGGCCTCTGATAATATGGCCGACGCCAGGCGACCACCTCAGCGCATCGGGCTGGCCTCCTGGTGGGCCACACAGCCTGTAGCTGTGGAGGCAATAACCATGGCAACAGCAGAGTACGTCTCTGCAAGCAAATGTGGATTTTTATCTGCCCAGCCTTTCCTCGTGTAATATGCCATTAAGCGTAGTTTTGATATCATGAGATCACGATGGTGGTCTGTTCCAGGGCTGCTCTGTGTCCTCTTCCAGCCAATAATACCTGGTACCATTTTCTGTAATGATGAGCTCAGCGTGCATGCATGCATGTGTGAGGGAGGTGTGCGGGTTGTTAAAGGAATGATCAAACCTTTAGTTCCTGTTCCATTGTAATTTTCTGTTTATTTCAAACTCAGGTCCAGGTTGTAAATAATAATGATGAAAAAGTGCATTCTGGTTTATTATCGTGCCAGCCTTGTTAATGTATTCATGCTTTTTGTTCGGACCATATGAATCAGAACATGTAAATGGACCCGTGTGTCCTTGCGGTGTCTCTGTGTCCTTCAGGTTTCCTGCTTTTCAAAGACTTCTGCATGAACGAGATTGACGAGGCCGTACCACAGCTCAAGTTCTACGAAGAAGTAAGTCTCGAGTGTCCCGTGTGTGAGTAGAGCGGGATTAGAAACTATCATTGGAAAGGATGACAGATTAGGTGCATAATCCCGCTTGTTCAGATTTAGTCCGAGAGGAAGCACTTCGCAACGTCTCCCCCGCGGCATTAACCTGACCCCTCGGACTGTTTGTCTCTTCCAGATTAAGGACTACGAGAAGCTGGACTCGGAGGAGGAGAGATTGAGCCGCAGCCGACAGATTTACGACGTGTACATCATGAAGGAGCTCCTGTCCTGTTCACATGTGAGCATGCTGCGTCAATGCTGCGCTTAAGCTTTTCTGTAATCTCACAAATCCACAGCCCTCACAGGTATTTAACATGGCTGGAGTAATAAAATAGAGCTGCGTCTGAGAAAAAGATAGATCTTACCTCATTTCAGAGAAATAAAGAATATTTTAATATCTATTATTTTCTGTACTGGTAATCATCGCTGCTTTACTCTTTTCTCTTCAATTATACTGCAAAAGCATAACAAGTACTACCTGGATTAACACTAATCTGTTTATTAAAGAAGTAGGCATATTTTTGCTGAAGTACAATAGTCATTTTGCTCTTGCTGGAGAGTTACTGGCTGGAATGGGTCACGACAAACCGCACGTCACAGTGCAGCTTTTGTCTTTTTGCCAGGCAGCAATTTAAGATGTGGAACAAAGTTAATGCTCACTGCCGTCTGAGGGGAGGAAGCGATCAAACTCCCCACCCACATGCAGATATTGGTGTTCGTGTCTGTGGTGGTCTGACGGTCCCGCTCATGTTAGGCCAGGGGACATACCTCTGTACAGGAACCTGAAACTACTGCATTTTTGCATGACTCTTCTGTTTATTTCCTTCTTTTTGTTTCAGTCTTTTTCTAAAAAGGCGGTGGACCACGTGCAAAGTCACTTAGCAAAGAAACAAGTTCCCCCAACTCTTTTCCAGGTAAAAGGCCATTGCACATATTTATGTATGTTTCTTAGATTCTCATGATTCTCCATTTTATCCACCACTAATGAGCTAATGTTCATCTAATGTTAGCAACACGCCTGTTGATGTCCTCACCACACCAAACTGGCCTGACCACTCACTGCTGCAAAAATACTTGATTTTTCTAGATCTTATCTTGTCTATTGATGTATGTAGCTTTTTTTAACTTTAGCTTTTGTCACATAGTTGCTACCTTTGTGCTCAATGTGGAGCATTCATAAAAATAAAATGCAGCTAAAGGAGGAACAACACTTTTCTTTCAGCCCAGTAAATCTAATTAACGATTTCCTCTTTTAGACTGCAGCACGCCACTTATTCTGGATGTGAAATTATCCCCAGTGACTTACACGCATTACATCAACCTGTCAGTTTTTCCACTTTGTGAACACTCGGTGTTGCTCAACTTTACTATTCAGCTGGAAAACAGAAGCGCGGGGCTCGTCTGTCCACTTGTACGGACATAAATGTGCAACTCTGAGGTGATTTTGCTCCATCAGCAGAGAAATAAACGGCAGCAGACGCTTTAACATGGCTGAACCCTCGGAAAAGTTAGCGCAGCTAATGGAGCTCTAATTCAATCATCCGTGCTAAAAGGATATATTCACATTGTTTTGCAAATCACATTGTTTCTGGGCAAATACTTGGCTTGATCTGCTGTTTGTGTGTCTGTCCCCATGCAGCCATACATAGTGGAGATCTGTGACAGCTTGAGGGGCAAGATCTTCCAGAAGTTCATCGAGAGGTGAGACAGGGGAGTTGGAGGGCGGGAGAGCTGAGTTGAACAGTTTGCAAACATATTACTAAATCCACATTTTCCCTCTCCCCCACCCCAAAGTGACAAATTTACTCGTTTCTGCCAATGGAAGAATGTGGAGCTCAACATCCATGTGAGTACACATTTCTGTGTGTGTTTCCACTGGGAGCGATCAGGAAACACTGGCGCGGTGCGTTCAATGACGTGCGGCACAAACGGGGATATTAAAGAAGTCTATCATTTTAGGAACAGCTGCAGGCACTCGTGCTTCTCATTTCAGTGTCTTTGTTTCACATCTCTCAGTTTCTATCCCCTTGTCTGCAATCCAGCCTTTCAGTGAGTCAGTCTAAATAAACATATTAACACGCAGCTGCTTTAGTTTACATTTGCTTACATTTCACATATGTACATTAGATTATTATAGCTTCAGTGATCTCTTTATTAATCGGGGGATTACGTTACCACTGGGACCACCGTGAGAAGAACTTCTGTCCTTGGTACACAAATTTGGCTCTTGATTTGGTTATTTATTTTCACCGGACTCTGAACAGCAGCTTTTAACCCCAGGAGTTGGGTCGGGCTCTCAAGTCACTTCTGTTCAGTTTTATTAATGCCCTCTCGCACCTCTGTCCTCCCGCAGCTGACTATGAATGACTTCAGCGTGCACCGGATCATCGGCCGGGGCGGCTTCGGAGAAGTGTACGGTTGCAGGAAGGCTGACACGGGAAAGATGTGAGGGGGAGAGAATGAAAGCAGCAAAGGCCACAGTCGTGCTGCGACCTTCAGCGTGTAATCTCTGCTGTGTGAATGTCAGGTATGCCATGAAGTGTTTGGACAAGAAGAGGATCAAGATGAAGCAGGGAGAGACTCTCGCGCTCAATGAAAGAATC
Source organism: Arothron firmamentum (assembly GCA_016586285.1). Classification (NCBI taxonomy): domain Eukaryota; kingdom Metazoa; phylum Chordata; class Actinopteri; order Tetraodontiformes; family Tetraodontidae; genus Arothron; species Arothron firmamentum. The sequence goes on from BJFM01000007.1 coordinate 306,699, forward strand.
ATGCTGTCATTAGTCAGCACAGGGGTGAGTGGCACGCAGCAGGAGCACGTTTGATCGGCTATGGCTCAGGGTCGACTCATCCACAATTGCAAACGACGAGAGGAAGCGGTGCTAAATTGGAATTGACACGGGATCATTTTTAAGTAGGCTGGAATCGATTAAAAACCAAGTTGATCATGAACATCGATGCAGTAATTGTCAGGAAATGTGAGATTAACACAAACCCAGCAGATAATTGACATAGTTACTGTAATATTTATGGATGCTCTTTAATCAAGATCAATGAAATATATTGGATAAAGGTTTCCAGGTCACAAATAGTGGAAAATAGCTCCACTGAGCAGGAGACCAGAGAACCCACGCTGCTCTAACCCGATGTCTCCCTCTCTGCAGGACTGCCCCTTCATCGTGTGTATGACATATGCCTTCCACACTCCTGACAAGCTCTGCTTCATCCTGGACCTCATGAATGGTGAGGCCCCCTGGGCCCCACCTGCTCAGATTAACCTGAGCCTCAATCAGTCATCCTGAGAAACAGAGATTGGATTGGTCAGCTTGTTGCTGACTGCTTGGGTCGTGCTTTCCGAACAGAATCAAGCGTAGATGGGATTTTGACCTCAGCAGTAACACTTCAGGATCCCAGCATCTCTTATTTTCTTTCACTCTCCTCGTGTCTCTCACCATTATTCCTCCTTTAAGATTGGCCACAGCAGGTGTCTGGGGGGGTCATCTTAGACTATGCTTAGTCTTTCTAGTCACTCTCAATCTGGAGTCACCATTTAGCATTGCCGAATGCAGTTGTTATCCAGCGTGCACTCTGAAGCTGTTGTTGCGCAGCCACTCAAATGTGCCGACGGAGACCGTCGGCCTCATCACTTTTCATTGCCGTGACTGATTGGTGCATAATGATTAAAATGTTGTGTGTCTGTGTGTTCAGGGGGTGACCTGCACTACCATCTCTCTCAACATGGAGTGTTCAGTGAAAAGGAAATGCGCTTCTATGCTGCTGAAATCATCCTGGGTCTGGAGCATATGCACAACCGCTTCGTTGTTTATAGGGACCTCAAGGTACAGTAGATTGATTCCGACAGTGATCAATAGCAACCTTATGGAGTCCGTAAGGAGTGTTATTTTCTGCTGTGTTCTGGTTCATACTCGCTGCACACACACACCAGCGGGCCACAGTGCTGGCCCAGCTGACGTCGTCCTTTATTATCCTCAATTAACTCACCATGGTTTGCTTCTCCACCGTCTTGCAGGAAAAATATTTACATATTCTGCAACATTAGCATGAATTTATCCATCTTTTACATCATCTTAACGAATTCAAAGACATGGCTGAATTGTGTCTTTAGATGCTGTCATCGTTGTGTAGATGTTATTTGCTGTAGCCTGCTCGGTCGCGCTTATTGGCCCTTTGTCAGCTTTGGCACGAAACATCCACGGAACTGTGTCGGAACATGAAAGATTCCATGTTTTAAAACTAACAATGCATAAAAACTCATATTAAATGGTAATAATGTATGTGCGAGACAGTTTAGTGGGAGTTGTGCTGACAGAACGGTCGCACGTTGCATGTTTGGGCTGTTTAGTCCGTACCTGTAGGAAACAGGATGTGACGCAGATCTGAATGAAAGCACTGATGTCTACAGTTCAGCGGAGCACCACGCACCTCTATAGATTCGATTCATGGCCTTATACCAGCCATGTTTTCTGCTGTGCTGGTTTTCTTCCAGCCCCCCTGTTTGGACTGGCTGCCATAATAATAGACTTAATTTGTTGGAGGACAGGGGACATTTTTAAGACCTTAATAAACAGTGAAGGAAAGTGCAGATAACACTTTCGGGCTGTGTGTCAGAGAGCAAACGAGTCACAGTTTTGCCACTAAAGCATAACCAGGACAGGGAGCTTCCTTTAGGTTCTGCAGCTACCCAACAATTTCTCCTGGCGAGCGGAAATTGTATCTTAAGTCGTGAATTAGTGGGGACTCCAACAATGTTTCCTGCACTTATGAGCTTATCTCTTCTGACTTTCCCTTTATCAGCATCACCCTCTCAATCCTCCTCTTTGCTCCACAGCCAGCTAATATCCTGTTGGATGAACACGGCCATGTTCGCATCTCAGACCTCGGCCTCGCCTGTGACTTTTCCAAGAAGAAACCTCACGCCAGCGTGTAAGTGCTTGTGTCAAGGTTTAGTTTTCCTTTCTAGATAAGCAATATAGAAAGATTTAAAGCTGTGTGAAATTGTAATATTTGTATGTTGAGGCAGTGCAGGGTATTATATTCATAACTATTTTGCACGTTTCTAGATGATGGATGAGTATAAATTTGACATCTGTTGGTGTGGTCAAACACCAAGAGTTCAGATCTCTGTGCCGTGCACAGAGGTGCGTGCTCTGCTCTAAGTGTTGGCAGTTGTCTTGCAAAGGTGTCGATGTTTTGCAAATGTTCTTTTTTTTTTTTTTTAATCTGTGATATTTGTGTCCCAATTTAAAACCTGTCGTCACATTTGTTTTGATGAAGCATGGCGGTCAACGTGCTCATTTTTGTGAGGCTTAATAGCTTCATATTTGACTGTTTACTTTTGTTACTATTTCTTTCCAGCTAGATTAAATGAATTCAATGACAGGTCATTTTGTAAGTACTGCTGCCATTAGCACAAGGTGGGATTCAGCGTGTGACTGGCTGTCAAACGGCAGATGTTGACTGTGATGCGTGTTGTGTGTTACAGGGGCACTCATGGTTACATGGCTCCAGAAGTCCTCCAGAAGGGCACAGCTTACGACAGCAGCGCCGACTGGTTCTCCTTAGGCTGCATGCTCTTCAAACTCCTGCGGGGGTAACTCCATCCTCCTCTCACTTCTTATCTGCGCTCCCTGTTCCTGCCATGTCCCAGCATCCTGTCCTCTTTCATAGCTCTCCAGCCTCTCAGACTCTCCCCTCTTTGAGCCGTTCCTCTCACCATCTGTGGTGCCTGTTTGATCTCGCCTGTGTGGCTGTGCGTGTTTTGATCTGAAGTGTGTAAATGCCAGAGGTCTGGAGCCAGCAGGTCAGAAATCAGGTAGAGCAGGATGTCTGTGTGTGATGCATCCTTCCCCTGAAAACAAAGACTGTTCATTATAAAGCTTTTCCCTCACAGAAAGGTGCATTTCTCATCAACCAAGTCTTTAAATATAAAGTGATTATATCCAGAGTTCAGTGAGTTTCTCCTCACGCACTAATGTTAATTCCCACTAAAGTAGGTTCAATGAGTTGAAATATTCCTCTAGTTTCCTTTCTGAAGTCTGATGGGAGGAACAATAATAAGCTAGAAAGTGGAAATTCAAGTCAGACGTTTGAAGTTTAGCAAGAGGAATTTCTAGCAATAATTTATTTTCATTTCAAAGTCATGGCACAATATTTAGTTGATTTCATCACTGTGAGGTAACCTGCAGCAACGTGTGTCTTTTGAAAGAGACATTTGAAATTCCAAAACGCCACTTTAATTCAACCACTTGTGGATCTGCTACGCTGACGTTTTCTGAGTTCTTCTTGATCCCATTCAAGTTTTGTTGGATCTGACAGTTTTTTGGCAGTTTAGCCAGTAGACAGGGATTAAAACAAAAATAAAAAAACTCCGCAGGCATCAGAAAAGAATCTTACTGTTGCAGAAAACAAAAGAGGTGTCACTTCTTCATTTGTTTCCAGTTTGGAGAGCCTATCAGTCAGGGCTTTCTTTCCTAGAATCCATTTTTTTGTTGCCATGACGCTTCACAAAGCAGCAATAGTTGCTACACTTACATGTTCTTAAAGCAACATTTTCTTTCTGTAATGGAAATGTTGCTTCAAGCCCACATGTGAATTTTAGGAGTTTCCCATTACTTATCAAACTATTCAGTTTTCACTTTTTTTTTTTTTTTTAGCAATTCAGTAATTTTCATGACTCACAAAGACCAGATTAAGATGTTTGCAGACCATATCAGTAAAAGAACAAAGCGAAGAACCTATTGCTTCCTTATAGTCCATCTTTTACAAAAGTATTGCATCACAACTGGAAAACCAAACGATATCCCAGCGATACAGCCTAGTAGGGTCACCAGTCCATCCTGGAACACACAGAGATGACCTCGCTAACCAAGCCCCATGTTTACATTTAACTGGCCTAAATCTTCAAAATTTCAGATAAGCACAGGAATGAAAAGAGGTTGAATCTGCCTGTCTGTATTATCAAGTGTGCGTTATTATTAAATCGCAGTTTAATTAGTCTGCTGCTGCTTTTAAACTCCACACTTGACTTATAATCACATATTTCTCTTTCGTAGAGCAAAAAATGTCAAGGTTTCATGTTTTGACTCTGATTCCAACTGGAATCACTTAAGCATGCTTGTGGGCTCAGTAGAGTGTGATTTAAGTCAATTCAAATGAACATTTCCTAATTTATGGTGCTGTAATATTTATGGACTCGCGTCAAGTTTAATCTTACACTTTAAAGCGTGTGTGGGTTTGGAAGGTGTGAGTAACTGATTTATTGCTTACGGCTCACCCGTAGCCCCCCCCTTACCTTACTTCATCTATCTCCACCCTGCGCTACTTTTTTCCCAGCAGCCTCTCTCGCTCTCGCTCACCCTCTGCCTCTCTCTCTCTCTCTCTCTCTCTCTCCTCTGTTTAGGCACAGTCCTTTCAGACAGCACAAGACCAAAGACAAACATGAGATTGACCGCATGACGCTCACCATGGTAAGACACGTCCACACACACTGCGCTTTTCCTAGAAGGCGCCCGTGCACCGAGACAAACACACACACACACACACACACACAGATTCACATCTTACAAGCAGGCTTTGTACACACACTGTAAAATACACAGGCTATATGAATCTTTGCTTAAGCCTGAACACATGGGTTTGGTCCATGTTTACATTACAGTAATACCTAGTGCACACAGATGTTTATATCCCTTTGCATACTAACCTGTGTGTGAACACTACAAGGAAGAATTGGATTGACTTAGTTTATGGCATAGACATGGGAGATGAAGGTGTGTGACAGAAATTTAGCCAAGATCCACTAAAATGACAGCAGAGATGCCGCCGCCTCTTCGGCCTCGTCAGGGTTTGCCCAGGGAGTCAGGGCTCTTTGGTCCAGGCAGAACACACAAAAGCACAAGTTAACAAGGCATTAAAGTCTGTGTATTTAATTCAGTTCTGAATCCACCTTTAAAACATGTTTTGCTTCTTGGTTTTGCTTGCTTTGACATTTGTTTTCAGTCAACTCAGAGTCAACTTTTTTCCCAGCACAACTGAAACCTCAGTTTAACACATATGTCATTAAATTGTAAAGTTTCCGTTGGTTTAGTAATAAATGCATTAGGGCAAATTTGTACAGAATATTTATCGTAATGTTTGCTGGGTTAGGGTTAGCTGACCAGCTGGGTGCCCCTCACAATAACTGTTTTCCCTCATAAGCGTCTCAGGTATGTAAATTTAGCCAGTTTGCATCCTTTCCCCCGTTCAGACATTCTTCCACTGCAGAGTGGCAGCTTGGAGCAGAAGAGCTCTTAGATCCCACTGCGTCAAAGGCCTGAATTAGTAAATATTACAGTAAAATAGGTTAACTTTTAAATCCCCAGTTCTGAATTCTTTCTCTGGGTGTTTCATGGGAGGATTTCTCAGAGCAGAGCACGCCTTTGGAGACTGGCCTTTTACATTCTAACATAGTTTAAGTATAAAAATATGCACATGTTTCAACCATTCTGGTTGCTTGTTAACACTCAGGTTCTGTTATTCAGGTTCTGTTGTGAGTTGACTTTGTATGAATGTGTTGTTGTTTCATTAGTACGTACTGTTTCTACCTCAGTAAACTCTGAAGGATCAGTGAGTGTTATCAGTGTGTTGCGTTGTCTGTAATTGTGTGTGAGTAGGATACACTGAACCTCCCAATGTCATAGGTCACATTCAGCAAACGCTTCTTGAATGGGGCCTATTGAGCCCACCCAATGACATAACTGCTCTCTCCCACCTATTTTCCCCTCATATTCATGGTCTGAAGTCAGCACGGACGCGTTTGCAAGTCAGGGGGGTGTTCACCACCGTGCTGCTGCTCCTCACCCTGCAGCAGCGGTTGTCCGGCGAGGCCCAACTCGGCCAGACTACTGTGTCTGTCTGTGTTTCGTGAGGATGCAAATCTGGGAGGGTATCTCCCTCCCGACTACTCGGAGAGGAAAAAAATAGCACTTTGGCCAAGCAGGACCTCAGAACAGAGAAAGTGTGATCTTTTATATCAGATCAAATCCAGATTAGGATTTTAATCCAGCCACTTAATCCGGTTTATTCCTTTAATCCACGTCTGGGGTGTGTATACGTATATGAGCGAGAGAGAAGGGAGGGAAGGGTCTGCAGATTCAGCCCAGAACAGGCTAAAAATACAGCTCTATATGTCTTTGTGTTTATGAAACCTGATGAATGATCTCCTTACATAAACACGATGGGAGCAGACGGCAGAGGAACGATTGGGAAGAGAGCAGCCAAGACAGGAAGAGATTGAGAGGAGGGAGGAGGAGGAGGAAGAGGAATGGAGCCGATCCCAGTCGATGGCACTCTGTCTGCTCTCTGAAGCATCTCCACGGAGCTGCTGACAGAACTTCACACCATCAGCAGAAAGATAACTTCATTGTCATGCCACCCGGGCTCGCGTCAGTCCAGGGCCATTTGGAAGCTTTCTGAGGTCAAAAATAGTCCCGATGCTCCGACAATATTGACACACTTGAGTAACGCAGTATTTTTTTAGGCCATGTTGATCTTTAGCTAACAGTTGGTGAGCAGTTTTACAACGTCTTTGTTGAGTTAAAACCTCTGAAATCTCTCTCTACCAGGGTTCTGAATATTGACAGGCTCCACTCATAGCTGTTGAATGGTCGAAACATTTCCAGTAACTCTTATCAAAAGTCCATATTTAATGGGAAAAAAAGAAGAAGTTGGAAAATTTCAGCGTAGTAAAAAATGTATTTTCTGTGAGGGAAAAAAAAGTTGACGTGTGAGGCTAATTGCAAAGACTTTGGAACTGAATTTTTCACTTGCTCTGTTTCCAGATACTATTTGGATGTTTTTTGCATGTCAGACAGACGTTAATTCGGAGGCCCTGTGGGAACAACACGCTTGAGAAGCTGCAGCTCTTATTTGCTCACCCACTGTAACCTGCTCTACACCCCATCCATACCAAGTCCCTCTGCTGCAGCCTCCATGCATATTCACGCAACCAAGCGCCGGACCCTTAACCTCCTAACCTTCGTAAACCTAACCTGCCATAGCTTGTCTGGGACAAATGACAAGCTATGGCCCAACAATATTTGATCTTTACCACACACCCTGAGTAAAAACTTGACACACAGTTTGGTTCTTCAGAGCACTTTAAAACATCTCTTTAAACAGTCAGTTTAACGGTCAGGAAAAGATCCTCCTTAATTCAAACTCAGCACTTTTAAGTAGTTGGACTCTTGTTGTTGAACAGAATTTATTATCCAGCCTCAGTCTTTGGGCTCCGTCATAAAGACCTTAGATCAGTCTTTAAGAACCAGGCAGCGGTGCCACAGAGCTACATGATCAGTGTTAGAGTCCAAATGAAGATTTTCTTTACTTTGTGGTGCAACTAAAAGCTAAAGTGTGAAGTACAGTTTCCCTCGACTTTGCTGTGCGGACTGCATTGTCTGACCTCAATGGAAACAGAAGGATTAATAGTTGGGAGCAGTATCACAGGTGCTCACACTTGTGCTATAAACAATGATGTCATATCCGAGGCTGGATTGCTGGGTCTCATCATATGATGGAGGTCTCACTTTGGGCTGCAAAGTATCAAACATATACAGCACATTAAACTGTGTTTCCTGCTGATTTTAGCAATTATTTACTTTTATTGTGACAACCCCCGAAACGACTGACTTGTTTGAACTTGTTTAACGATGTTTCACCGACGATGACAAGGCTGCCATGTTTCTAAACGGTCCTTTCTCTGCCCTCCTCCCGTCCTCTGTCCCCTCTTCATCCCTTGCAGAACGTGGAGCTGCCAGAGTCGTTCACTGCCGAGCTCAAAGACCTGCTGGAGGGGCTGCTGCAGAGAGACGTTTCCAAGAGGCTCGGCTGCCAGGGCCAAGGGTATAGCACACACCCCAACAAGTCCTCTCCCTCACGTGATTAATAACCACATTCACACAAATAGGCGTACCCATCAGGTGTGTGTTGTCAGTTGTCCTCATTAGGGGAGGAAAACACTTGGTGATTTGTTTTGTGAGATATCACACTGTGATTCCATAGAACCTGGTTTCACCAGTAGCTTAACCCACATGGTCACAAGTTCAAGTGAGTTGAGTCCAGCTGCATCCCGCGTTCGGGTCATTTGCGTTAAACGTGCGAAGGCTCGTCAGAGTGATGTAATGCAGCCAACACTGCCATCTAGTGTGCGTGTGTAGAAACAGCATCATTGAAAAAGCCTCGCCTGTGTTCCTCACTGGCAGAGCCACCGAAGTGAAGGAACACCAGTTCTTCAAAGGCATAGACTGGCAGCAGGTGTACCTGCAGAAGGTGAGTCAGCATCTTTTTCCTGTAGAGCTATTATGGTCGTGATGAGCCCATATGGCCCATATCCCCGCAGGTATGGATTCTGTAGTTACAGATGAAAGTCTTGTTATGATTAAATTGAACCAAGCTGGAATGTATAGTGTGTGTTTGAGTTGTTTTAGACAGAGAACTGCCTACATCCTGAAGAATTCCTGTTGCTCCATGCCTGCCTCCTTCTGAAAACCACGTGTGTTCTCCCTTCTCTGCAGTACTCTCCTCCTTTAATACCTCCCAGGGGTGAAGTGAATGCTGCCGATGCGTTTGACATCGGCTCTTTTGATGAGGAGGACACCAAAGGCATCAAGGTAAGGTTGATAATGAGCTCCTTACACCGTGAATGAGGGCTGTGTCGCATCCAGATGCATCCACATCAGAACAGCTTTTATACCTGCTGGCTTATTTCAGAAGTCTTTCCGGTCAAGTTTAACCAGTCAGTGAGCCACATTTCTCCACTAGATGAAATAATGAGGGGGGGGGGAGCTCATATAATACAGAGTAAATCAGAGAGATCATTTAATGTGAGGCATCTACAATTATCGTTTAATACAGGAAGTAAATAGAAATTTAAAAGCAAGTCTTTATTTCCAAAACATAATCTCTAATTAAAACTACAAAAACTGATTAGAGATGATGAAAATCATCACTCAACATTTTCTTCATCTCAGACTCTTTGGTTGCTATGATACCGCATATCTGCAGATGTTTTAAATAACCTAATTTTGCAGATAAATGTTCCCAACAGTTGATGAAAATGAGAAACGTAACAGTTTCTGGCTTTTTACTGATGTCGGAGCCCTTTGAGTGCGGCCTGTAATATGTGTGATGTGCTGAGGTTGTTTCTCTAACTGAGGAAGAGGAAGCAGAGGAAGGATAATGAAGGCATTTAAAGCAACACTCTTCATAGTTCTCTTGGAACATTAGATTCTTCCTTCATTAACGTTAATGTGGCTGCAGCATCGGCCCTTTGACACTCTGGTGCTGAGAAAATAACAGGCAGAAGCTTTGGTTAACCTCCCCCCAGATGACGTTCCTCATTACCACAGGAGCATTCATCAAAATAGAGAGGCGTTGCGCTGCTCGCTGAGAATCGGGCTGCAGGAAGGAGAGCGTGTAGCTGCAGCCCCCTGATGGCTCCTCAGTCTGAACAACATGGCCGGGTTATTTTGTCCTTATTTTCTTTTTCTGGAATACACACCTGTGTTTGCAATAAAACAACTTAGACTCTTATAAAAGCCGTGATAGACGATGGTTGCTGCTGTCTAGGAACCTTTTCAATCCGGAGCTCTGGTTGGCCTGTCAGGGGCACGTTTTTCATCTTTTGGGAGAGAACTGCTGTAAACAGATGCTCCAGTACACAATGAAATTAAGGATACGTGTACATAGACTGGGTGGTAAGACTGGCACTATTTCTCTGTCTTGTAGTTGTTAGACAGCGACCAGGAGCTGTACAAGAACTTCCCGCTGGTCATATCGGAGCGCTGGCAGCAGGAGGTGGCAGAGACCGTCTATGAGGCCGTCAACTCGGACACGGACAAGAACGAGGCTCGCAAGAGGGCAAAGAACAAACAGCTCGGCCACGAGGAGGGTAAAGAGAGTGGCTGTGACCAGAGCAGTGAGGGGAGGGTGCTGCGCTCATGCACTGGCGGTCCTTCAACCTCTCTGTGTCCGCTGCAGACTACGCCCTGGGGAAGGACTGCATCATGCACGGCTACATGCTGAAGCTCGGGAACCCCTTTCTGACTCAGTGGCAGCGGCGCTACTTCTATCTCTTCCCCAATCGCGTGGAGTGGAGGGGCGAGGGCGAGTCACGGGTGAGCCCGCCTCTCAGCGCACACATCCCCGCACGTTCTCTGCGCTCGTCTGTCCATGATAAAGCGTGGGTGTTTGTCTGTCTGTCTGTCCTGACAACTCACTGATGGAAAAGTGGCTAAATCATTTTAAAAAGCACAGAGAAGGGGTGAGTGTCAACTCCAGGTCCTGCTGCATTCTCAGAGTCCTCGCTTTAGAGCTGTAGAAACCCTCCCTGCTTCGGACTCTAGTGTCTCCTCTACCGTCTACAAGCTCCTGTAAATCAGCAACTGGGCTCATAGCGACAGAACCGTGGCTTTATTCCATACTAGTGCTCTGACAAGCACAATTAGGGTCACCAAATGATTAATACTGTGCATGGAAGCTGTTTTAATTAAAACACACAGTCATTTATGAGAAACATGCGACCCAGGACAGACAGGATTTATCTTCTCACTTACAAAATGAAGGCTTCCTTCCAGCCAGCCGCCAACTTTTATTATTCATTTTCAGTTTTATTCCTTTTTTTGGAACAGAATTGTCAAATATTGACTGTCCTGGATATCAGGTTGTATTTACTTCCTGGCTTTGTAATCCCCTGAGGAAAATCTCTTGTGGCGTGATGAGACACAACCAACCACAGTATCATGCAAAGAGACATGAAACTCCAACAGATGCAGATTAGCACCAGCTCAGGTTTCCTGAGTTTCGGTGCCAAAAGCGCGGTCCCGAGGTCACCCACCACGCACCGTTCTCAGCATTTAGTTGCTTTTATTTTATCTGTGATCAATTTCTTCCGCAGCAAAACCTGCTGACGATGGAGCAAATTGTTGTTGTGGAGGAGACGCAGATTAAAGACAAGAAATGCATCCTGCTGCGTATCAAAGGAGGGAAGCAGTTTGTGCTGCAGTGTGAGGTAGGACCGTAGCGTGCCCCCCCGCCCCCCGGCTCCAGCTGATCCTTTAAAGTTTCTGCTTCCTGTTTGCAGAGTGACCCCGAGTTCGTGCAGTGGAAGAAGGAGCTGACCGAGGCGTTCACAGAAGCCCAGAAGCTGCTGCGCCGCGCCCCCAAAGTCATCGGGAAAGGCCGCGCCGGCGTGGTGGAGCTCTCCAAACCCCCCCTCACACACCGCAATAGCAATGGCCTGTGAATACACACACATATGCATCAGTACACACACACACGCGCGCAACACACCACGACACACACAAATACACACACTCTGCATCTCACTTGACCCTTTCTCATCAGCTTCGGGACTCCTGGCCCTGACACCTTCTTACTGCCACCCACAGCGCCTCAAAGTGTGTGTATGGACAATGCCCACCAGCTTCTTGCCAACTCGATGCACACACTCTCTCACACACACACACACACACACACACACAAACACACACGCACACATTTGACCCTATGACTAGTCATAAGCACGATCTAGTTGTTTGTCTGCAATGGGACCTTGCCAGTCAACAGGGAGGGACAGGAGGAGAAGCATTCAGGAGGACTCAGCATGTGAAGAACTCTGCATGAATGTGACGAGGACCCCCTCTCCTGTCCCCCGTCTGTCTTTTTGATTCTCTCTCTCTTCTCCTCTTCTTTCTCTCTCTCTCCTGCCGCCTCACTCTATTTTTGAAATCAGGTGAATCTGAGGGGTGGTCTCCCTTGTCTGTTTCTCGGGCCGGCTCGCGGCCTCAGCACGGGACCAAGTGCACCGGCTAGCTGAGACAGGCAGCCAGCAGACTTCGCTTCTGTCTCCACCTGCCGAAGGAGTTGCGGATGAGAGCGCGCTGGTGTTTCGGAGCTCTCATCCTGGCGCTGGTTAACCATTCCTCCCCGTCCCCCTGAAGTACGTCAAGTGCCAACGTTAATATTTCCTTGACTCACACGAGCAGCCAGAAGGACCTGCTCGATGGCACATGCTGCTCCCTGGACACGGACAGTGAGGGTGGTCCTGAGCGGTGCTGGTGGTGGTGGTGGTGGTGGTGGTGGTGGGGGGGGGACGGGGGAGGCTGATCATTCCAATGCAGAAAACCGGAAGTGCAAGAACGGCGGACTTTTTTACGGATCGGCTCTTGTACGCCCAGTTACCATGGAGACGGAGATTCCATTGGCTGAAAAACAGTAGCCGGTCGCTACGGAAACCACGAAGGCTGGTTTACCTAATGATCGGTGACCGAGGACAACAGTGTAACTATAGCGTATGATGAGGGAGGGGGCTGAAGGAGCGCCTGTATATATGAGGAACCCTTTCTCTGTGCACCCCCAGTGTTTTTGTGTCTGCATCATCAGGAACTTCTCTGTCTGTCAGTCTGTCCTGGCTCTGGGGGGGGTTGGGTGGGGGTGGGGGGGGCAGGGGGTCTGGCCGTTTTCGCTCGCAGTGCTGCATTACCTCAGCTGGGCCGTGTCCATTTGAGGGGGCAAGAACCTCTCGAAGGGCCCGCGCGCTCTGAGGTTGTATATAAATTTGGGGTGAAGGCGCATGTAGGAAAACCACCTTTTTGGGGTCTCGCAGCTCTTTTTTTGGATTTTTGGAGTCGTGAAGAGCCGAAGCTAATTAAAAGGAAAAATCCACCCTGAAATACCATCAGCAGAAGCCGCCATCGCTCCAGCGTGTACAAACCTTTTAAACAAACGTTAAAAAAAGATGCATGTAGACATTCAGCTGTTGGCATGGGTCACCAGAAGGCGTGTGTGTGTGTGTGTGTGTGTGCGCGCTTGCATTCACGTTGGCACGGGACTATCGAGACGCAGTAGTTCAAGCCCCAAACTGCCCCCCTGTCGGCACCAGTCAGACCCTCGCTTCATCAGAACGAGCCCACCCGCAGCCGGAGCGAGGGCATCTCTGACCCGGTTGCTCTGCTCCCGTTGAAGCTGCGCTTTTCCGGCCGCGCCCGCTCGATCTGCAGACGCCCCATCGCTGTGTGGGAAGCCCGCAGGGGGATGTTGGGGGCACCTGGCTGTGAGAGGCCTGCTCACCGCAGAGACGCTACAAGGGCTTTTCTGAAGCATTTCGGCTCCTTTCTGCGTGCATGTTTTCGTCGTGTTTGATCAGAAGTCCTGATGGAAGTTTCTCCGCCGCGGATGGGACCACGAGAGGCTTCACAGCTGCGCCCTGCACCGGCTGCACAGCATGAGGCCCGCGCCCGAACGCTGCTCTGTCGCCCATTCAAGTGTTTCAGGGTGGAATTTCCTTTCAGGTTTACTTTCTGAGTTGTCTTTACTTCTAATTAAGAACACACCACAGAGCGGAGGAGCGCGGTGGAATGTGGTGATTCCTGTCAGGGTTCTGCTGGTTGGTGCATCCGTGTCTCATCCGTGAGGGCGTTTCCACAGCTGAGATGTGAGACCTGAGGGAGGAACAGGCTGGATTTGGGCGCTGCTGCGTGGTCGCTTTCTTACTTTTTTTTTCTTTCTTTCTTTTTTTTTTCATTTTTTCCTTGTTAGCCTTTGCCAGTCAGGGGGAGAGATCTTCTTATAGAGAAATTTTGTCACCTTTAAAGGTGTCTTTTATTTTTGTAAACCAAAATGGTTTTTATTGTTTTCATTGAGATGTATGTCGTTGCACCTTTTTAGCCCAATGTGTTACTTAATCGATGTTAAATGTGCCAAATAACTGTTGCTGATCCAGTGATCCAGCGATGGGAAGCCTCCTTTTCCCATCGCTTGACCCACGTCGCTGCATAAACAGCCAAATCCAAACCACGGCGAGCACGCGTGGCCCTCCAAGCCGGTGCGGAGGCGCTCGGCGGCGGCCGCAGCAGTGTTCTGTAGATGGGTACAAAACTGTGACCAAACTTTTCTCCAGAGAAGGCGTGTGGATGTAGGGCGCATCTGCTTCTTCCACCACGTCGCCATGGAGACTCAGCGACAGCACCCCGCTCTTCTCCCCGCTAAAAGTTTCCGAGTGTGCAGCCTTCATTCGATGTTCACTCTGTAGGCTCATGCAGCAGGCTTTTTCCTTTTTTATATATATATATAAATCTGCTCAAACACGGTTGACACAGTTGAAAGAGGAAGGCAGATAGGAAAAAAAACTCAAATTCTATATAAATATATGTGTATATGAAATGACAAAATGCTCTAGGTTTTATTTAAAAGTTCAATGTAGAAAACAACCTGAAACTGTTCGGGGGCAGGTCGGGGATTTTGATGTGAGTATAATTGTTTGTGGTGAAGACTTCAGCTCAAATCTTGCACATAAAGACTTTAGATATTGTACCTGCGAGTTCCAGATGATTATTTTTCTTTGAATACAGGACTCTTTGCTCTTTCATATTTATTGCGCGGGTGCGGCCTGCCGCGCCTCCCCACCACGTGGATGAGCCCCGGGTGGAGAGGTGTAGAAAATCCTTCAGTTTACACCCATCAGATAGGTTTGTTTTTTTGTTTTTTTTTTCATATGCCGCAAACCAATACAGATACTACTGGCTTTTGGGTTATTGTTGCCATTAAGGTTATGATAATACTGATATACAATTGATAATATTCTTCAGTGATTATTAAAATTATTTTATTTCGATGATTTTTTGGAGACAGGTAGGAAGTTGCTTGTTGGACTGCTTGTAAAACAGTTCATGAATAAAAATCCTTCTTCCGTGTTGATTATGTCACGTGTTTTTTGTTTTTTTTTCAGGCTTCTATTTAAGCTTTTTTTTCTGATTATATTTTTTATTAGATGTTAGGAGCAATAGTCAGTGATTAAGAGCCCAGGAAGCAGTTTTAGGGCTTCCTGTTCAGAAGGTGTGAGGCTGCAGCGACCTTTGACCTCTAGGGCTGTAAGGGTCCATCCTCATTAACGGCACACCGGAAGGACAGAAACCTCCCTGAAAGCCATTTCAGGTTATCACCTTGCGGAGAATTGGACTGACAACCTGAGAACAGCAGGCCTGTGGCTGCGGCTGACCCTGGCGCCGACCACGCTGGGAAGGTCCCGCATCTCAAAGTTGGAGCCCTGCTGAAGTCCCGGCGGCCCCGGCGCGGTCCGCTGACACGTGTGACGGTGAGGCGCCATTCTCTGGGTGGGCGGATCCAGAGAACTACGTTCAACAGAACGCCACCCGACGACTGACCCCCCCCGAGCGGCGGCCATCAGGCAGATACCCGCTTTAAACACGTAATTGAAGCTTTTTATTCATTACTGATGCTGGTTGACTGAAACGGATCATGTATAGGCTAGAAATGTGCCGTGGTGGTGCTGGTCTGAACGGGCCCGTGTGGGATTTGATCCGCAGCTCTTCCCAGACCAGAGTTGAATTACTTGCTGCTACTTATTTGACCATTATTGGAGGATTAACCTGGTTATTATCACGAGCGGCCACAGTTTCTGTCGTCACTGTCAGATTCTTCCTCCCAGAAACCAGGAGGCTCCTCCTCCCCCCCTCACCCCCAGCTGGAGCCGTCTGTCACAGCAGACAGCTGATGCACTGCAGATCCAAACATG
>BJFM01000007.1:327299-373563 GCA_016586285.1 Arothron firmamentum
CCCCCCCCCCCCCCCATGCTGATTTTCGTTAAATCAGTTACATCCCACCTTGCAGAGCCCAGAGGCAGCTTGTTGCCGGGGGAACATCAGCAGAAGCAGTCGTCTCTTCTTCTCTGTCAGACTCCAAGGTCGCGGCGAGGAGAGCCCGTGTGGGACGCTCCTCCTGCTCTGGCCGCGCTGGTCAAACGGGTGCACGTGTCCATGGTGGGCAGCAGGAGAGACCACAGCGTGTGCGCGGTGGGGCGCAGTGGAACCGGCAAGACGGCGGCGTGCCAGGCCTTCACGCACGCGCTCCTCAAGCAGGCGGGTACCACCGGAGAGAAGATGAGCGGTAAGTTGGTCGCAGCCTCGCCCGCAGAGTCCAGTCCGTCGCCTAACCTGGGTCTCTTTATCTCTCGCGCGCACGCCAGTGGAGCGCGTGCACGCCATGTTCACCGTCCTCAGGGCTTTTGGCTGCGTGAGCTCGCAGCACAGCGACGCCTCATCTCGGTTCGCCATGGTCTTCTCGCTGGACTTCAACCACGCCGGACAGGCTGCTGCTGGGCACCTACAGGTACGGCCCCTCCACACACACACACACACACACACACACACACACACACGCACACACACTCCCACATCCAACCTGCATCTCATGGCGCCCATGTTTCCTTCTCACACTGCTGCGTCCTCACCAGACGATGATGTTGGACAAATGGAGGGTTTGCCAGACGACCCCAGCAGAGACCAATTTCCTGGTCTTCTCTCAAATGCTGGCGGGACTCAGCACAGAGATGAGGTAATCCTCAGAGGACCCCTGGACCCGGGGGCCTCTGCTGGAGATGCGAGCATCGCCATCCTCTCCAGCTGTGAGTGTTCCTGATGTCCTCTCCATCTTCTCCATCAGGACAGAACTGCAGCTGCATCAGCTTCCCGAGAGCAACACCTTCGGCATCGTTCACCCCACCAAGGTGAGAACAGGAGGGGAATCTCAGGGAAAACGCAAAAAACGCCTTAAATAATAGCGTTAATGACGGCTCAGGCCCGCGTTTAGCTGATCGAACAGTAAGTCCCATTCTTTCCCATTCTCCAAGCTAAAATACTTAAATGCTAACAGTAAAACTAACTTTGTGTGGAGATCAAATGTTCCTCAGACATGCTGAAACAGTTTGTTGGTTCGTTGTTAGGCGGAGGAGAAGCAGAGGGCGTCCGTGGCCTTCACCAAGTTGCTGGCTGCCATGGAAACCCTTGGCTTCTCAGCCACCGAGCAGAAGGCGATCTGGCATGTTCTTGCTGCCATTTACCACCTGGGAGCTGCCGGGGCCTGCAGAGGTAACACTGATTCATCACCGGCGGCGCTCCTCCGCCGTCCATACGAGCAGGAAACAGTGCAGCGCGTCCACGCCAGGACTTACGAAAGTCACGCAGGCAAAACAAATTTGATGGGGACCTGTTTCGTTGGAATAAAATCCAGCTGAAGCGGCTCCAGAAATGCTTGTGCTTGCTTCCATCTCTGTACGTGTGCTCTCCCCTTCCTGTTGCCAGTGGGCAGGAGACAGTTTGTGAGCTTTGACAGCGCCCAGAAGGCCAGCAGCGCGCTGGGGTGCGAAGGGGAAGAGCTCCACACGGCCGTCTTCAAGCACCATCTCCGCCAGCTGCTGCAGAGAGCCACCACCGGGGGCAGCAGAGAGAGAACTGCTGCAGAGGCGGAGGAAGGTGAGGCGCACAAGCTTCACTTTCACCTCCTTCATTTGTCCTGGACCAAAACTAGGTTTTAGCTCCAGACTGCTGACTGACGGTGGCGGTGTCTCCGCCCTGCAGGTCCCAGGCTGACGGCGGTTCAGTGTCTGGAAGGAATGGCTGCTGGGCTCTACGAGGAGCTCTTCGCTGCTGTTGTCTCTCTGATTAACAGGTTTCTTTCAGTGATACACCAACATGCATGAGCAGAAGAGCGGCTCGGCCGTCGGCAGTAAGTCACGTGTGTTTGGTGCGCAGGGCTCTGAGCAGCCAGCAGCTGACGTTAGCGTCGGTGATGGTCGTCGACACGCCTGGACTGAGGAACCCGAGACACTCCGCCCAGGAACGGGGAGCCAGCTGGTCCGAGCTCTGTCACAACTACCTGCAGGAGAGGCTTCTGGAGCACTGCCACACACACACTTTCACACACACGCTGGAGAGATATGCGCAGGTAAGGACACGTTTCAGCCCCCCGCGCGGGCTCGGTTTCAGACCAATAAGAGTGACATTCGGACGACAGGAGAGGATCCCCGTGGAGCTGGAGAGCCCCGAGAGCAGCCCTGCTGAGGTGGTTTCAGCCATCGACCAGCCGCCCCCGCAGGTAGCCCGCTCAGAACAGTCAGCGCGAGGCGGCGCATGGGCCCGCCATCTGCAAAACGATGCTCGCACGAATCACTGGGCTTTCTGCTGCGAAAGTCATGGAGTTTGTCATCAGTTATCTTCTGTCTGACGGTGTCAGCAGGCTGCAAAACAGGCCTGACGGTGGCTGCAGTCGGCACCTTTTTCCTTCTTTACAGACAATATTGCACCAGTTAGATGAAAGATCTTTCTAAGTGAATGCTTTGCTGCTCCTTCAGCCGGAATGTGGAAGATAAAAATGCAATTACGGAGCTAAATTGCTGGAGAGGAGCTGTTTAATATTTGATGTGCATGAATCTCCAAGGTCCGCGCAGCAGATGGAGACCCCAGAGGCCTTTTATGGGTTCTGGATGAGGAGATGGTGACGCCGGGCTCCAGCGAGAACAGCGTTCTGGAGAGAGTCTGCCAGTATTTCAGCGGCACCGGTAACAAACACACACACACACACACACACACACAGAGCTCTTGTTGCCTCAGCCGTGTGTGTTCTGTGCGTCCCTGCAGTGCGTCAGTGTGAGCAGCCGCTGCAGTGCGAGGTGAAGCACCTGCTGGGCTGCGACCCGGTCCGTTACGACCTGACCGGGTGGTTCGGTCTGATTCAGAACAACCCGTCATCGCTGAACGCCACCTGCCTGCTCCAGAACTCCACCATGTGAGTACGTGGGCAGGAGGCCCAGGGCGGTCGCGTGTCGCTTGCACGCGATCAGAACCTCATCCGCGTGGCCGGAGAACGAGAGCAGGTTCTGAAGCCGCAGTGGAACTGGCTCCTTCGGAACCGGTGCAGGCTGGAGACCACCTGCTGAGCGGCACGTCCGCATTCATGTCGAGGATCTGCGAAGCGATCCGTTTGCTTCGCCGCTGTGCACGTCTGCACGTCTGGGTTCCAAATGAAAATGCAGCACATGTCCGCAGACTATGCGAGTCAGACGTGGACGACTCAGAGGAGACGTTTGAAATGGAAACGCGGCTGATTAAATCTGCTCCGCTCCATCTGATCAAAGTTAGGAATTCCAGACATTCATGGGGCCGATTATTGATCCATGTAAACATTCCAACTTACAGACTTACTCCAACCAGTGTTGGGACCCTCCAGAACCAAAGACGACTAATTAGTGCATCGCAGTCGTGCACCGAGTGTGTTTTTAGCCAAATTTGAGCAGAACCTTCTCTGTCTTCTGTTTGTTCTGCCCGTCTGTGGTGACGTTCAGCTCTCCTCCTCCTCTTCTTCAGAGGGGTGGTGAAGGCCATGTTCACCCCCAGGATCTCGCTGCCCCCTCTGTGTCGAGGCCTGGGGGGTCTGGAGGGCAGCAGCCAGCGCTCTCTGCAGCGCAACGGCACCATCAGGAAGACGTTCAGCGGGGGGATGTCCGCCATGCGCCGGCACTCGCGGTGCATCGCCGTCAAACTGCAGACGGTCAGCATTCGCTTCCAGCCATTGTTTCCTTTACTGAAGCCTTTCACGGATTGCCTGCTGTCCCTCCTTCGCCGCCGTCGTTCCGAAGGACGCCCTGGTGAACCTGATCCGCCGAGCCAGGCCCGTCTTCCTGCAGTGCGTCCATGCAAAGAGCGAGGCCGGAGGTTTTGACGTTGCGGGACTCAGGGTGCAGCTGCGGGCCACACAGATCCTGCCGGCCCTGCAGTTCCACAGGACAGGTCAGCACGGCTGGGGCCACGCGTTCATGCGGCGGTGGTGGTGGGTCCGACCAGCAGTGGTGATGTGGTGATCAGATCACAGCGGTTATGCGGCTCTGGAGGCGGCGCTTGATTCGGCAGCATCATAAACACGTAAACTGCCCACTGAGCGGAAATAACAAGAGTTTAATATTCCGCTAGATGCAGCTCAGCAGTGTTTATGTACAGTTGAGGCGGAAGGCGTGTAATTGCTGCTTTAATTATTGATACAGCGGGAATTTAACTGCTGAGTTTATTGAGAAGTAAAGCAGAGCTTCCTTTGACTGATGCCCCGATGAGTTTAAAGAGCCCCAGTTAACAACTATAAAGTAAAATATAGAATATCTTTGATTTAAGTTAACATGCAGCAACTTCTAAAAGTCTTATATTTGCTCCCGGATTTTTCGTAAGATTTTTCCACTTTTTCCTGGTTCCAGTGAGAAGGCCCTTTTGTTCCTCGCCATCAGCCTCTCTCTGTTTCTCTCAGGTTATCCAGAACACATGACTCTGAGCGACTTCAGGTGTCATTTCCAGGCTTTGTCTCCGCCCATTATGAAGCGCTACGCCTCCATGTTCGTCAGCCACGATGAGCGCAAGGTGGGGCGGGGCGGGTCGCCGTGGCAGCTCGAGCACGCCGACTGAGCTCCGACCGCATGAACTGACCTCCAGCTTTGTGTTCCAGGCCGTCGAAGAGTTGCTGACTGACTTGGATCTGGATAAAAAGAGCGTCGCCGTTGGCGACAGCAGAGTAAGACCTCCTCTAATCTCACCTCATGAATCCAGTGGGTGTGACATGTCACCGCTCCTCCTGTGGTTACCTCAGGTGTTCATGAAGCGTGGAGTTTTGCAGTACCTGGAGCAGCAGAGGGATCAGCAGGTCACCGGCTGGCTGGTCTACCTGCAGGCGTCCTGCAGGGGACATCTGGCCCGCCAGAAATACCGAAAACTCAAGGTGAGCAGTTTGGATCCTAAGGCTGAATTTGGAATTATTCAACTGCCATTCAGACACCTTGGTCTGTGTGTGTGTGTGTGTGTGTGTGTGTGTGTGTGTGTGTGTGTGTGTGTGTGTGTGTCCAGGTGCAGCAGATGGCAGTCAGCTGTCTGCAGAGGAACCTGCGGGCCCTGAGGGTCGTGTCCAAGTGGAGTTGGTGGAAACTTTTTTGCCGCGTGCGTCCTCTGCTCGATGTCAACATGGACAATGAAAAGTTACGGGCAAAAGAGGTACACACACACCACACACACACACACACACACACACACACACACACACACCTCAGTTCTCACTTGTTCCTCAGCTTCCTGACTGTTCAGCATCACATGAGCTCATGTGGATCGCTGATATTTTCGTAATATTTGGTGCAACATGTGTCTGTTGACGCTGTGGACGGGTGAATGTCAGTCTGCCGGACCTCCAGCGAGCCAGCCTGACACTGACGTGAAACAGATCTTTTGGGATGTCTCATTTGCTGTGAGATGCTTTCCTTGGTTTTGTCAGGATGAGATATCAGCTCTGAGACGGCGCCTGGAGAAATCAGAGAAAGAGAGGAATGAGCTGAGGCAGACTGCAGACAGCCTGGAGACCAAGGTCTGTGCTGCAAGACACACACACACACACACACACACACACACACACACACACACACACACACACACACAGGCACACACACACACACACACCCTTCCATCTTTGTGAGGACTTTTATAGACATAATGTATTACCCAGCCCCTTACCTTAATCATTAAACTAACCCTCTGACCCTGACCCTAACCCTAACCATAACCTAAACCCACCGAAACCCACTCCAACCAATCTAACCCCAACCTGAAAACCTAGTCTACACCCTCAAACAGGCCTTTGAGTTGAGGACCAGCCAAAATGTTCTCACTTCCTAAAACATGTCCTCACTTTGCTAGTAGAATGTAGATTTTGGTACTCAGTATGTAAAGTACAAGAACATACACACACACACACACACACACACACACACACACACACACCCACACCCACGTGTGCTTTTGTATTTCTGCAGGTTACAGCTGTGACATCTGAGCTCAGTGATGAGCGTTTCCGTGGCGATGCGGTAGGTCAAGCTCTGGATGTGGAGCGGGCCGAGAGACTCCGACTCAGCCGGGAGAACAAAGAACTCCAGGTAGACCCTGGCAGATGTTTGTGAAAGTAATCGATTACTTAATGGACCCCGGGAACGGTGACTCATTCTGGATTCTCCCTCATCGCCGAACGCCTGTTTTTTCCGCCAGGCTCGTCTGGACCAGTGTAAAGTTACCATGGGAACACTGGAGAAGCAGCTGGAGGAGGAGAAACAGCGCGTCCAGGCTGCTGAGAGCCAGGGAGGAGCAGGGACAGGTAAACATCAGACACACAAGCACCCAAATCTGTGAGGGGAATCTTTCATTTATCTGTTAGTTCCTCTGCTGTTGCCAGGGGTTACGCAGCGCAGAAGCTGGAGCGGCTCAGCTGGCAACACTGCACAGTTATAGATCTACAGTCTAAATATTTTTGTTTCAGTTCTGCTGTTTCTGATTATTAAAGAAGCAAAAATAGAGTGAAGACGACGCAGCAGTGAGGGCCACAAAGAGCCAAGCCTTCTGCCCCGCGTCCAGATGTGATCCATCAAAGCATTCATTTAGGAATTAACGCGATCTGGTCCGCTCAGATCGTCTGAGTGCGTGGTTGTCTTTCAAAGAGGCAGATTTATGCTCCAGCTTGATGTCAGAGAGGTTTCAGTGAGCCTCAGGTGTCTGTGCCGTCCCTCTGCCTCGCCCCGCGCAGGCAGCGAGCTGGCCATGCAGCTGGAGTGCTGCCAGACGGAGGTGCAATTCGTCCGCAGGCGACTCAAGCAGACCGAGGAGAAGCTGGAAAGCGAGCGGCACGGTGGGCAGCAGCTGGAAGCCAAGGTGAGGCGGGACGCAGGGGCGTGCAGAGAAACGCCCGCCAGAGATGAAACCTCTGAAGGTGCATACGGAGACGGCCCGTGTGTGTGTGTGTGTGTGTGTGTGTGTGTGTGTGTGTGTGTCCAGGTGGCCACGCTCCAGGCCCAGCTGGAGCAGTCCAGACGGAGCACGACCGAACTGAAACGTCACTGTCGCCGCGTGACCTCCGACCTCCAGGACGCCCGGGTCCTCACTGACAGCCTGCAGGGCCGCGTGCACGAGCTGGAGCGCAAGCAGAGGAGGTTTGTGTCCGCCTGCTCCTCACACTGTTGATGATGTAATGTGATGATGTTTCTCTTTCAGATTGAGATAATTATGAGCAAGACAAAGAAGTGAACATCTGTTTTTTTTTTCTTTCCTGACTGTACGGATGTACGGACGTCCGCACTGGTGGAAAAGACATTCCTTTTGTCCACCTTTGCCATACATACTTCTGATTTGCCATGTTTTAATGTAACTTTTGCCCCTTTTGGCTGCCTGAGTTCATTAAACAGATTCCAGGCGGCCTGGCTGAGAAAACATAAAAGCTGCTTTTCGCTCATGAAATGAAAATATGTTGAGGTCATATAACAGTTTTTAATGTTTCCCTCTTGTTTTCGTGCTGCTTAATTAACAATGAAAGCAACAGCCTGGCCTTTAGAGTAGTTTCTGATGAAAGAGGTGCTAATTGAAATCAGATTTCTGGCTAAGGTCCGTCCTTTGTTGCTCTCTAGACTCGAATAACTTTTGCAAGGCTGTTTTTGTTGCAATAATATTCCTTTAAATGTATTTGTGTGCTTCTCTGCATTATTAGCTGAGCATTTTATTTGAATTCACATGAGGAGCGCTGAGCTGGGATCGGCTCCAGCGCTCTCGCTAACCCGCAAGGGAAAAGCGGTTAGGAGATGGATGGATGATGGATGATGGATGCGGTGTTATTGTTGTTGTCGTCCCTGTTGTCAGGTTCGATAGTGAGCTGGTTCAGGCTCTGGAGGACGCTGAGAATGAGAGGGATCAAAAGGACAGAGCTTTGCAGGAAAACACAGCGCTGGGGACTGAAATCTACACGCTGCGCCGGAGCCTCCAGGTGCGTGCTCGGAATCCAGCAGGGACGGCGCCGACTCAGCCGCCAGGATCAGAAATCTCGTATTAACATCTCACTTCTTCACTCAGACGTTGCAGCAGCAAAACATCAGCCAGCCGTCATCAAATTCACCTTGAAAAGAACTAATGATTTTAATAATACAGCCAACCTTCCAAGAGTTCTAAGAGTAATAAAACAGGTTCTTTAGGCTCCAATATGGAGCGTATATTTGGTGGAATGGGTCTGTTCCAGGGTCGTCCACATGCCTCCGGGGAAATAAAGTCTGGAGTTCTGCATCAAATTGCTCACAGGTACAGCAGCACCTTCAGTCAGGTGTGAGGATGGTCCAGGGAAACCAGCTCCAACGGCGGGTCAGCCTTTCCAGGACAAGAACCAGCTGCTGGCAGCAGAATCTATAATATAATGTTTATTATTTACATTCTCACAAAACCGTTGTGGCAGGGTGATAATGACTCCGGGCATGAAGTGGTCTAACGTAGTTGATCCTACTTTTTGCGGCAGAGATGAACCACAAGCAGCCTGCCGGTTAACCCAGATAAAAGCCCAGATCAAAGCCCTACATCTCCCCCTTACCCATAAATCATCTGGGTGGTGTGTTGGTGGAGGATGTGCTGGTGTTCTGACTGCTGCGTGTGTGTGTGTGTGTGTGTGTGTGTGTGTGTGTGTGTGTGTGTGTGTGTGTGTGTGTGTGTGTGTGTGTGTGTGTGTGTGTGTGTGTGTGTGTGTGTGGGTGGGTGCGTGCAGGACAGCCAGTCAGAGGTGGAACATCTGCAGAAGCAGAAGGAGGAGCTGTGCGCTCAGATCCGTGACCTGAGTCTGCCCATCCATCTCGCCTCTGAGTCGCTCCCCGACCTCAAGAAGCAGCTCCGTCTCCTGGAGGGCCAGGCCGGCGAGAGGGCGCAGGAAGTGGCCGCGCTCTCCGCCAAAATACAGCAGCAGCAGCAGGTGCTCTCCGGCCCGCAGAGGCCAGGGCGTGGCCCCGCTGCTGTTGTCTCACTGGGTTCTTCTCCGCGATAGATCCACATGCGCTTTGAGATGGAGCTGGAGAGGATGAAGCAGATGCACCAAAAAGAGCTGGAGGACAAAGAGGAGGAGTTAGAGGATGTGCACAAGTCCTCACAGAGACGAGTAAGTCGTCGCCTGCGCCAAATAAACACGCCTCGTCACACAAGACGCTGTCAGAAACAAGTCAAAAGGATTCCTTTTCAAAAAGTGATTTCCTCGCCTGAATGTTCCCTTTGTTTGTTTTGTGTGTGTGTGTGTGTGTGTGTGTGTGTGTGTGTGTGTGTGTGTGTGTGTGTGTGTGTGTGTGTGTGTGTCTAGCTGAGGCAGTTGGAGATGCAGCTGGAGCAGGAATATGAGGAAAAACAGATGGTGATTCATGAGAAGCATGACTTGGAAGGCCTGATCGCAACCCTGTGTGACCAGGTGCACCGACCTCACTGTATTTATTCCAATGACGTCATTTTAAGTGATGTCATCTTGAATTGGCAGCTTGTAAAGAATTTGATCAGTTAGGAGACTCGTCCTGTCTTCCAGGTGGGCCACAGAGATTTTGACGTGGAGAAGAAGCTGAGGAGAGACCTGAAGAGGACCCACGCCCTGCTGGCCGACGCCCAGCTCCTTCTTTCCACCGTGGACAGCCAGGCCCCGAACCTGCCCAACGGCAGCAGGGAGCAGATAGAGCGTCTGCACTGCCAGGTTCGCACCTCTGCACGCGTCTCGGAAATGTCATCTGCACTAAAATGTCCACTCATGCTCTGTTTGGCCGCTTAGCTGGAGGACAGAGAGGCCCGGCTCCTGGAGGCCGAGAGCATTCAGAAGACCCTGGCCCAGGAGCTGGAGAACACTCAGATTGAACTGGAAAATATCTGCCGACAGAAGAGTGTGGTGAGTCGCTGGTTCAATCCCAAAACCCTGAAGCTGCCAAACCCACAATAATTCCATAAATGGTGTCATCGGTGCACGAGTGAGAAGGTTCTCCCATCAGAGTGTGAATGTAAAATTGTAATGTGAAGCCCTTCAAGTGTCCAAGGTCACTAAAAACAAGCTCTACAGGAATATAGACTCCTAACAGAACTGAATGGAGCCACACAGCCCTCTGTAACACTCTGTTTTTGTCCTCCAGGTAGATGAGCAGCTTGCTCTGCTGCAGCACGAGAAGATGGACCTCCTGAAGAGGGTGGAGGAGGACCAGGAGGACCTGAATGAGCTGATGAAGAAGCACAAGGCCCTCATTGCTCAGGTATCGTCTCAGACCACTTGCCTTCCCAACGCCTTCTTCCTGGAGTCAAAACTCTCTCCGTCTCTGCCGCTGTCTCAGTCCTCCAGTGATATTTCCCAGATCAGAGAGCTTCAGGCTGAGCTGGAGGAGGTGAAAAAACAGAGACACTCGCTGCAAGAACAGGTAACCAGAGACCAGGGCTTGAGAGGGTTTTAAACAGTCTGAGGTGGGGGTACCGGACCTTCATGCTGTTGTTGAGGACCACTGACAGGCTCACTTTCTTCACCTCTGTTCTGCAGCTCCAGCAGTGTGCGTCCAGGGTGCAGTTTCTGGAGTCCTCCACTGTGGGGCGCAGCATCGTCAGTAAACAGGAGGCACGTGTATGTGATCTGGAAAATAAGCTGGAGTTTCAGAGAGGGCAGGTCAAGAGGTTTGAGGTATGGATGTAACGCATTCCCGCTGTTAACAAACCACCGCGAGCACTATTTTATCTTCCCTTTTCTGGACCCCGTCCGCGGCGGCAGGTGCTGGTGCTGCGATTGAGGGACAGCGTGGTCCGACTGGGAGAGGAGCTGGAGCAGAGCGCCCAGGCAGAGGCTCGGGAGAGAGAGAACGCCCGCTACTACCAGCAGCGTCTGCAGGACATGAGGCTGGAGATGGAGGAGCTGACTCAGAGGGAGCAGGAGAGCAGCCGCAGACGCATGGAGCTGGTAACAGAACACACGCCCTCCCATCCCAGTAGACCCTCCCCGTAAAGATGGGAAGCGACTGAATACCGTTTATTATTACATTTTTTGGAGAGATGTTCTGCTGAGTGGGTAGCTGTCAAACTGGTGTGGGCAGGAGAGCGTCAAAGCTCCCAGTGTAACCACTGAAATCCAGCATCAGCACCATGGAGAGCACCTCTGTTTTTGAGGAGTTTGGCAGTGATCCAGGATGTTTCCACCTCACACACACACACACACACACACACACACACACACACACACACACACACACACGCACGCAGGGATCTGAACAGCCAAAGCAGGACAACACTGAGTGATATTAGCAGCTGTGGCGGTGGTAGTGCTTCAGCAGGAAGGCTTTCTGGAAATAAACTCATGTTAGCGCTCTAAACAAAATGCTGCAGCCAGAAGCCTGCAGCCTAACAGAATAAACGGGCAGCCTGGCTGCGTGTGGAGCAGGCAAGAACTTTGACAATATTAGCTTTAATGCAATCCCAATCCAGCCTCTCCCTGGTTTACTCTTTTTGTGCAGTAATAAAAAGCTAATAAAACAACTGACTGCCACCTTTGTGTCACTCAAACAGAAAGCAATTTTGCGGGAATGGATGTGACAGAGAGGAGAATCTTTCTTTTTGCCACCTGTAGGTGTAGCACTGCTGCTCTACCTGATCCCACCATCTGGTGGCTAAATTTACACCCTGAAGGGCGTCTGCTCGCATGCGCTGGTATTAAAGGAACTCTGATGAGACTGAAAATGATCCTTTCTGCCTCCGTAACAGTTGCTTCTCTGATGTTCTCATTACTAAAAACGCCAGCTGCTGCATTATCTGGAACATTAGAGAACATCTCCTTTGTTAGCGCAAATTTGTTCACAGCGGCGCTGGCAGAGGAAGGGAGGAGTTTTCTGCACACTCAAACAGATTTTAGCAATAATTGCACGATTTTAAAAAGTTATTGCCGATGGCTGTTTCGACAAAAAGTTTCCTTGCAGGCAGCCGCGAGGCTGGCTCAAACAACTAAGACATAACCAGCAAATTCATCCCTCTTTCCTGTTGGCTTCGATTATCCTGGAGTGTCTTAGCTAACTCAATAAGAAGGCTATTGATCCAACAGCTAAATAAAATCTGCCAAGTTTGCAAGCAGGCTGCACAGACAGATTCCCCGCAGACCCAACGTGAATAGATGCAAAACTGGGAACGGGTACAGCTTGTGAAACAGAGGGCAGCCAGTTTGACAACAGGAAACAGAGGATGAAAGATGATTGACAGGATGGAGGAGCACCGTGATTCCAGGCCTGTTGGACTGGGCCAGGGCTAGCCCGTTAGCATGCTAACTGAAATCAATAGCAACACAACACAACAGCAGATGTAGGCTGTTTTTTTCTGTTACATTCCTGGGGAAAGTGTAATGTTCCTTTAAGGAGTAAGTTTGAAAAATGCTTGGTTGTGTTGCCATCTGCAATTGCATCAAGACATAACAAACAATCTGGTTCTGATGCCTGTGTGGTTGGAGGAACATTGCTCAGCTCAAAATTACCTTCCCTGTCTGGCTGTACCTCACAACAGATCACTGTGACCTCTGAGCAGAGGAAAAGAAAGACACGGCTTCACTTATTATTAATTTATTAGCACAAAGACAGCAACACACACACACACACACATGCCCTTTACCAACTGTCTGCACACACGCTCCTCCACCACCCTTCTTAGCGTCATCTCTCTCTCATCCTGCTTTCTCTCTCTGACTGTGATTAATCCTCATTGTCTCTTCAAGGTTATAGGCGCGCGCTCAGACACACACTGACACGCACCCATTCGTACGTGGTTATGGGTCTCTATGACAACCACTGCACTAGCGCCCATCTCCTCAAAGCCAACAAAGCCAATAACTTTGAAAGCCTAGGAGGCTGTGTGTGTGTGTGTGTTTGTATGTGTGTGTGTGTGTGTGTGTGTGTGTGTGTGTGTGTGTGTGTGGGTGGGTGTGTGTGAGTGACAGAATGCTAGAATGATTAATAAATCACGACATTGTCCCAATGTTAGCGTGTGTGCGAGAGAATATTCTGTCTAAATAAGAGATCAGGACCAGAGGCTGCAGGTCAGATGAGTGCACGCGAGAGAGGACACACTGCACTTCCGTTGCTTGACTGATGAGTTCATATGAGCAGGAATGAAGATAATTGCTGTGGCGGGGTGGGCTGGAGGGCTTTAGCAGGTTGGGGGTGGGAGGGTGAGCAGAAGCAGGCCCGTTGAAGGTGAGTGTGTCGTAAATCTGGATGTCAGCAGCTCATTCTCACGTTTCCTCACAGGAAATGCAGGTGGAGGAGCTCAGCACCGTCAGGCAGACCCTGCAGGCTGACCTGGAGACGTCCATCCGCCGCATCGTGGATCTGCAGGCCGCCCTGGAGGAGGTGGAGTCGAGCGATGAAAGTGACGCGGAAAGGTAAGCGAGTTCAGGCCGGGAAGGTTCTGCTCTGTCGACAAGATCAAGTGTGTTTCTGTAAACTCAGCTCTCACCACTCTGCCCTTCACTCCAGCGTTCAGACAGCTGAGGAGTCCTTAACGCGAAAGAAAGACCTGTAAGAATCGCGCGTGTGTGTGTGTGTGTGTGTGTGTGTGTGTGTGTGTGTGTGTGTGCGAGAGAGAGAGAGAGAGAGAGAGGGAGAGGGAGAGAGGGGGTGAGAAAAGCACGAGACCTGTGATCTGAAAGCATTGCATGAGGCATCGTTAAAGGTCCAGTGTGAAAGATTTTGAAATATCTAATGTAGAAAAAATTAATATACACTTATATACATGTTTATAATATATAAGGATGTTTTCAGCATGAATGAGTAAAACCATGAGGCTGGCTTCATACTCTGGAGGAAAACTTTACCTTCAGATCTGATTACGATAGCTGGTAGAGGTGAGCAGTTATCAGGGCTGAGGCTGTGAACACATTTCCACCACTGAGTTTACGGAAAATGCAAACGTCTCCTGATAGGCAGGGTTACCGCTTTGCCGCGACGAGCTCATTGCGGCTAATGCAATTAATTTTTTTCCACGTGTAGCTTCATTCTGCGTCTTCATCCATCTTGTCATTCTACATCTACTCATTTTGTATTAGAGAAATGTCAACCTCCATTGATCCTATTATCATTGAGAGGATAATTAGTTTAAAAAAAAAGATAATTGGTTATTAAATGAAAATGGCTGCATGCATGACTGCTAACAGCCTGTGGGCTGCTGCATTTTACTCTGTTAAATCATTAAAACCTCATCTTTAAATCAAAGAGGAACAGCATGGTTTTATTGTGACTTCAAGAGCTGTATTTTTTGGCAAGAGCACACCCATAAGGTTCCTGCAAAATAAGAATGACGTTATTTTTGAATACAGCATCAGATAAGAACGATATCAGGTCCTCTGGGTCACACACAGGTGCATGCAGTGTGGTCTAGTTTGCAGATATTATTGGACATGACTGCGTTACCATGTGTACGATACTGTTAATGTTTTCAAATTCATGTCATCCACTTTGATTTGTGATGTCAACATGAGTTCTGTTCTGCAGCGACTCCGTGTCCAGTATCGGGACAGAGGATGTTGGAGAAGGGATTCGGAATTGGTTAGGAGTGCCGAGAGGAGCGTCCCGCGGCAGCGGCTCTCCCTATGGCAGCAGTACCATCAGCAGCCAGGGGGGGCGACAGTCAGTCACTGATACCATGAGCACATACAGCTTCCGGTAGGTTGATGAGTAGTTCATAGTTGTGGCAACATACTGGACAAGAGGCTGTTTTAATGGTCCGAACATCTCTGTGCAAGCAGGTCCTGCGTGGATGATGAGGGATCTGAGGCCAGAGGTTCCAGGGGCCCTGGACGGGCACCCTCCTCTTTAGCCCTCTCTGAATTACTGGATGGACTCAGAAAACGCAGGGCTGGAGGAGATGCCAGAGCAGACGCTGGGAGCGCCGTCTCCCTGCCAGTGTACCCAACAACTGCAGCCACGACTCTCAGAAGAAGAGCCTCGGCCCTCTCTCTCGCTCCGGAGACCCTCCAGGAACCTCGGCCGGGCCCCAGCATCCTCAAACCGTCCTCGCCGCTCCTGCCTCGTGCCTCCAGCGTTCGCTCCGTCAGCGAGGCTCAAACGTCTGTCGCCTCCTCTGCCCCTGAAGCCAAACTGTCCCGCTTCAGCTCCAGCGACTCCCTGGCCTCGCTTCCCTCGCTGCCTCGCCCCTCCACCTTGGCGTCCTCAGTCAGCGCGCGCCAACGCCCGCCCTCCCTGGCCATCCCAGAGGAGGAGCCAGAGCAGCCTGTTCTCTCTCGGACATTTATCCAGCGCTCCCCTCAAGTGCCGAGGAGGTGCATTCTGGGTAATCTCATCACAGAAGACGGGGAGGAAGCCACTCTGGGACCAGAACCCTTGGTTTTCCAAAGCCGTCGCCTGGTTGGAGATAACGGGCTGGATGACACGGCCTCGGACATCCTGCCCGCCATTCGAAGAGCCCAGTCGACCAGCAGCTTGGCGAGCTCGGTGCGCGGAGGCAGGAGGGCACTGAGCGTCCACTTCGGCGAGCTGCCTCCTTCCACCCGCAGCCGGAGAAGCTCCGAAACAGAGTCGTCCAGCTCAGGCGGGTCAGGAGGAAGTTCCCAGGGCAGGGGGCCGCGGCGTAAGTTGGAGAGGCCTCAGGGAGAGAGACTGGAGGCGGAGGGCAGCGAGGGGGGAGACGTGGCCTCGGTCATGAAAAAGTACCTGAAAAAGGAGCTCGACTGATCCAGGAAAGGTGAGCAAGACCAGAAAGACATGGCTGATGTTAACACTACTGGGCTCAGCGTTTCCCTTTCCATCAGAACATACATGCATGCAGCAGACACTGATGAAGATGACGCTTAATTCCGTCGTGATGGGGATGAGGCTGCAGCTGAATATGCTGCCTCTGAGGTTTTTAGTGTGGATGTCAAGTCCCCACACGCGAGTGATTCTGTGTGTGATGAAGACACGCCTGGATGTGTTGGCTGTAGATAGTTGTTTCCCACCATATTTTCGACTCTGACGGCTGCGTGTCTGCGTGTTCTCTCTCATCAGCCTCATCGTCTCCACAGGCCGCAGGAGCTGCAGTCCAGGCTGAATGGAGCTTCGGAAGTCAACGGGGATGCTGTCTTGCCCATTAAAACCACCTGAAAATACATTTGTCCACCCCTTCAGCACTCAGTGTATTGTATTTTCAGAAACTGTTTGTATATGAATAAAAAAACGAAATCTATTCTGAGTTCCTCTGAGTTCATTTTTCTGTATTAGCTTAACCTTAAACAACAACCTACATGATAGTTCACTGAGTTCCAGATATAATGCAGCTTCCATCATGCTGGAGCGGTTGTTTACTGTCTCCTCACAGCAAGAATGTCTTCTTTTATTTCTGATTGATTTTTTTTTCATTTCATTATTAGTGTAGTCTTTAGGTGAGGCAAATACACAGGTGGAGACATGTAGCCCTCAGCCGCCTGTGTTGCAGCGTTGGGAAAGTTCATATTCTACATGAACTAGTTCACACTTTAGTTCACAAATTTTAAAATGAACTAGTTCAATTCATAGTTCATAATTTAAATTTTTTTGTATCAAGTTCACAGTTCCAAAAATGAACTAGTTCAGTTCTCTCCCCCCATGTTGCTATGAGCTATTTTTTAAATTATTGCCACAGAGCCACAGACAGTAATTGTTTTATCAGTTTTATCACTGAAACAATGCATCAGATTTCATCTTCATATCCAATTTTGAATCCTTAATCTCAGACAGTTCAGTCATAAATTTGCTTATGTTTTCTTTAAATTATTGTTTAAGAGCATCTGTACTTTTTTTTCTTGATGGGACATTTTTGGAAGGCTGCAACCCCTTATTGAAGTTTATGAAAACTGGGCTTTCACAATATCCTGCACCACCAGGTTGTCCAGCTGCAGCTGGGAGATGACGACGGAGCCGCTGCTGTACGCAGTTCATGAGATTTGGATTTTTGTTATTTGCACATGTGTTGAAAGGCTACCCAGGTGTCTGGTGCTTCAGGTCAATGTGCCATTTCAGCTTTGCCGTGGATGTGACTGAGGTGCGGATTTTCTTTTTGAAAGTCGGCCGGCCAAGTTTGCACAAATGAAAGAAATGACAGATTTTCTTCATCCTAATCAACCTTCTTACAAAAAACAATTAAATGATCCTGCAACGCATCTTTGCTGCTTTGTAGAGTCAAGTTTAGTCTTGAACTACATGCCGCTGCTGTGGCCTAAATGCTGCTTTTGTTTTGATGGAGCATTCGGCAGTGTGACACTGCTGGCTGATGTTGCCAGATTGTTTTTCCACTACATATTAAAGCCTGTTTACAGTGTGTTTTATTCAGGGTTTTGCCTGAAATCTGGCACCATATTGAACGAAGATGAACTGAGAGAGCGTGTTGTTCACAGACACCAGGATGAATGAGTTCACAGCAACGTTCATCTCACGTTTGCCCAAAATATGAATGCTTTCATGCACGACAGTGCTGTGTTGGATGTTGTTGGCCTTGTGCATGCTCTTCAACCAGGTCTGGTCTAAATGGATTCAGCTTCATTGACCTTCGGCCCGCGAGGCACAGATGGATTTCCTATCTTGCAGCCATAGCAATAACTGAATCTGGTGTAAGAGTCCCCCGAGTCTTCTATTAATTAACAGCCAGTTTCTGAACAGCCAGTTGTTGCCATAGCATCTCAACAAAATAGAAATATTATTGACAGAAGCTGTGTTTTCCTCTTTTCTTCACTGGAGGTTAAGGTTAAAATGTCAATGCCGCATTGCGACATAAGCATTCAGCATAAGCTACAGCTAAAGTTCACTCATTTATTTCCAATAAAATCATCTGAAGTTGATAGAACATGTGTAAATGCAAACTAAAGGGAAGTTGCAATTAAGGAAAAGAAATACTCTCATATCTGTGAAACCTGCCACTGTGATTGACAGTAGGACATGATTAAAATGATCAAAAATTGGTGCCCCAATTAGTGCCTTGAGAAAAAACGACCAATCAGAGACAGGAGGCGTGACTTAGGAGGTTTCAATCATTTCTCGTGCACACTCATAGCGGGCACCCGCGGCCTCGCGTTAACCTGTGGCCTCCAGGAGCCGGAACCATGGTGGAATACAAACATGCACATTCCCTCTTTTCCTAACGCCGGATTATTTATTATTTATTAATGTTAGCATAGTATTTTTAGTGCTGCATGTTCTGTGAAGACACGGAAGCCATCGCCGTTTAAGAATGGCGCTGGTGCACGTACATGGGGGCGTGGCTTTGGTCAGACTGGGAGGGGTTAGTGAAGTAACGCTACATTCAAATCATGCTAGCAGTTTCAAAACTGCAAACGCCACCTTTGAATGCAGGAGATTAAATGTCGACCCATCCTCTCCAGGTAAAGCTGCTGAGATGTTCCTACACTCTTTCAGACAAAAGATGGTGGTAAGTATTGCATTCATTGTCTTTTCATCTACTGGTGATTGGCTGATGATGGATTCTGGGTTTCAAACTACAGATTTATATTAGGTAGAGAGCTAACATGTTCTTTTTGCAGCTTGAAATCATCTGTAAATATTCTGTCAACACAGCTATTATAGATTGCATTTGAAGAAAAGATTTAGGACTGTCTGCAAGTCTGATTGATTTAATAATTCAGAACTTATTGATGTAGCTTCCTCAAAGAAGAGATGATTGTGAAGAAAACAGTGCAGAAATCCAGGAGAAAAACATCCTTTATCCTCAGATCCTCTTTAAACTGTCATTTTTCATTCACTATAACTGCAGATTCTCTGATTCATCCATCATCATACGCAGCCAACTGTCATCTTTTCTTTATTTTGCAACCAAGCGTTTATGGGCTAATATTGGTTCTGCAGACATCTAAACTAAAAGTGAAGTATTTTGTTACATTCCCCAATCTTTTGTATCAGTTTAACATTAATCACTGTCTCAGAATCCTGGCTTTGTCCATGTTACCATGTACAGTATTTTTAAAACCTGTGAACTTGCCTGCAGGCTGGTACAGTAAATTCTCCTTGTGTGTGTTAGCGCCGTCCTGATTTGTCGGACATCGATGATGCAGGAGGTCGCTGCGACTGGCTGTTTAGCTCTAGAGAACCTCCACAAGAGGAGAAAAAAAATGAGAAGAAAACCTGTTATTTTTATCTGATCTGTCTTGAGGGAAGATCCTAGAAAAACTACCAATCAACGTAATTCAAAGGAGGCAGAATAAACGAGGGAAACAGTGCCGTTAGCTGCTTTTCTGCTTGGGAGCGGAACGCTGGGTTAGCTACCAGTTTCCAGCGCTGGTCGTGTTTGCAGCGTTGGGTTTAAAAAGGCCAGAATGTGCGATGAGAGCCGCTGCAGCAGGTGGCCTCCCTGAGTTGTTTCATGTCATGATGGTGTGTACAGTGGAATTAAACAGCTCGGGACAGCTCAAGATGTGAGACTTAATAAAGCCGATGTAGACAGAATACTTAACGATCTGATGCATTCGGTTAGAGGTGACCTTGAAGAGTTTGCGCTCCCTTTTCTGGTCAGAAATCTGTGCTGCAAACATGTTGTAGAGCGTTGAGGGTTGCGATGCAACCAGAGGCAGACGGTGCAGTTGCAGACAGATTTAACAAAGGTTTAATCGGTTTGCATTACGGAAGTGATGATGCACCAGCTACTGTCAGTCATTACTAGAACTTACAGGAGCAGAAAACATAGTTTAACACGGTGGGACTTTGTTTTCTCTTGAATGTAAATGATTTCAGGAGCCTAAATGCTATTTTGAAGCTGTGTTCTTCTTTTAAAGAGCTCTTATGAACAAATGAGCACCGTTTCTGCCTGTCAGCACGGAATTGTGGCCCACTCCAGCACCTCGGTGTGGTGAAGGGTGTTGCACATTAGCGTTCTCTGACCGAGCTGCTTCAGTCTTGACCTAATTACTCTGAGTGGGGCCGTCAAATGTCAGCTCCTCCAGCCGTCGTGTGTGAATGCTGCACGTAATCACACGCCAGAATTTTCAGTATTAAATGTATCTGCTACCACTCCCACATATGTTGAGATCCTGTTGCTCTTATAGTGTACGAGGCTCTTAACAAGACCTCAGCAACAGCGTGCTGTAGCGTTGCTGCCGGCTGCTACTGATTCTCTGATTGGACGGATGAAAACAAACGATAAAAGTTTAACTGCAGACATTAAAGGTGTAAATGGTCCAGTAACTATTGTCCCGGTAACACACTCAGGTGATGTAAACAGTATAATCGCTGTTGGCTGCTGAAGCTGAATGTGTCTTGTTGCATGTTTTCTGCTACAGAGGATCTTGACCTCAGAGCCACAATGAGCGCTTTGTGGCACCTTGGCGCTTTTATTTCTTTGCCCAGAGACGATATCCGGGGCTTTGCTGGTGTCAGACATGCTGTGTAGAGGGAGGCTCCGCTCTGGGTGGACGCTGGCCTGCTCGGTGACCTAAAACTTTGTCCCAGTGCCTTTGTGTACATGCTGAATGTGCGGTCGGTCTGAATAAGCGGCGACCATCATTGATTATTAGTGACATTGATGGGAATTCTGGCTTCTTCCTCTGTAAACATAACAGACATATGAGACTGATGTCTGCTTTCATTCACACAAATATCCATCCATCCACCGTCAGCCTCTTTGTTTCTAAAAGACTTAATTTATCATTCTCTGTCTGCAAAGCTTCTTTAAATTCTGGGGGGAAAAAATCCCTTCTGTGTGTGTCTCGGCTCAATGTGACCTTTGCACCTGTGCCATGCAGCGTGAAAGAGAGACGCAGAGGCAGGAAGCGTGCTGTTGCTGCGCCCCGGCTCACTGCGGCGGCTTACCCCCGCCCACCCCCACCCCCACCCCCACCCCCAACCCCACCTACTACCTCGCCAACACACACATCTGAGTTGAACGTACACAACAGCAGCGGGAGAAACCAGAAGCGACGCGAGGAAAGGAGCGCGATAAAAGAGATGAGATTGAGGGGGATGAGATGAGAAGGGGAGGATTAGAAAAAGACAGAGAGGAAGGGAGAATGAGCAGGGAGGAGGATTCACGACGCTGGGGGGAGGAGGGCCAGGAGGGAGGGAGCTGATCTCCCAGAAATAATGATATCTATTCTTCTTCAGTGGCTGTTGTCACTCTATTCTTTGGTTCTGGGCGGTGAGGAAACGTCACTGCGCCATGTTGATGCACTGCAGGAAGAAAGGAAAGAAAAGGAGAAGTGTATGAAAGTGAACTGATGATACGCCCGAAGAACGACACTACGCAGACTGTTCTTCTTTCACTATGAAGATGTAAAGATATTAATTTAACAATGACGAATGCCGTCGCTATCCAACTACCCAGCAGATCCAGCAGCTCCCTAGTTTGTGTTTTAGTCGGTAAACTTCAGAAGTTAACTGCGTTTTCCTCCATCTGTTAAATAATTCATTCCAATCTGAACATTTGTACGGCCTCTACTCCAGAGGATCTCTGAATTCTTCCACACCCCTCCGCAAATCAACTTCTCATGGTTGGTTGGAGGGTGAGGTGGACTCTCGCACTCGTTGCTGTGTGGATCTGTGGGTGGATTTTAGCCTCAGCCTGCCTGATATGGTTTAATCATGTGTGCGTTCTAAGATTTCTGCTGATTGGAAACTTTATGGTTTTAGCGTTAATCAGCATCCTCATTTCTACAGGTGTGTGCTGCCATAGCAACACATTAAACAGGTTGATTCCCTGATTTACTGACCATTTTGGTTACCTGTGTGTGTGTATGTGTGTGTGTGTGTATGCACCATTAAAGCCACGGTCCGACAGACCAGCAGGCGGACGGACGGACGTCCGCTGGTCCCTCTTCTGTCTTAAGAGCTCTTTTATAAAATGATAGAATAAATGATTGATAACTTCTTGTCATGCATTATAGACGCGCTGGGAGAGTCGATGGAGAGATTGTCTGAGAGCAAAGTTTGAAGTCTGTTATACAAATGCGTAAATTCCTTTTCCCGCTGTTTCTGCCGCGGATAAAAACTGTGTCCGACCCGAATAGGAGAACATCATCAGCGTATTCTGGTCGCTACGGTCGCACAGCCTGGTTCTGCGGCAGGTGTTTACAGCTGTTTACTTTGCTCTTTTATTCATGATCGTTCTCCCCGTCCTCTTAGCTCTGCGCTGCAGGTACAGCCTGTCACTTTTAGGCTGGTAAATCTGGATGTGTAGCTGCCTGATGTAGTTTGCACCCAGCCGCCGCCGCAGAAAGCGCTTTCCCACTGTTCCCCGTCACCTGACCTTCCCACCCACCCTCTCACTTGATCCCACTCACATTCACTGATGCATTATACAGTATTATATATAACACTCAGCTCTCTGTTTCAGTGTTCCACCTGCCTGATTCCGTGTACTTCCTCCGCCTGCCTGGATCATTTCAACCTTGTGCTCACAAACAGCCAAAATTTACTTCATTTCTCTTCACCTTCTCTAACTTACCTGTCTTGAAGGCCTTTGGCCCCTTATGTGGCCTGATGTCAGGATCTGATGTCAGGATCTGATGTCAGGATCTGATGTCAGGATCTGATGTCAGGATCTGATGTCAGGATTAGCTTCTCAGAAATGATCCGGCTCCTTCACGTTGGTGAATCTTTTGATGTTCTCGACTTTTTTTTCAGAGAAATATTTCATACTTATGTTTTTGACTGAAGAGATCTTTAGTGAGGCTTTATTTTCCTCTTTTATTTTCCAGTGGTAGCCCCCTGTGGTGAGGAACCCTCCCTTTGATGCTTTCATCAATCAGCACACCCTCTGCAGCTCTGTTGCAGCAGACTGCAGTGAAGCGGCTCCTTAAACTGATCACCAGCTCAGGGTGAGAAGGCTCCTGAAGCCGATAAACCGTCCCCTCATCTATCCAGTGGGCCCCAGATCTGTGATCAGCATGGGACACCCCCACCCACGTCTCTCTCTCTGTCTCTCTCTCTCTGTCTCTGTCTCTCTCTCTCTCTCTCTCACTTATGTAAATGTCTCTCACTGCAGCGCACAACACGCGGTCCCACACACACACACACACACACACACACATGCAGACACCCCGCGCACAAAAGTTTCATTATCATTAAGGTCAACTTGGCGCGTGCAGCAGGGTGGGTGGGCGCGGGGGCCAGTGTATTGCTCTCAGAGAAAGAGAGGGGGGGGGCAGGAGAGTCCGCGGAGGAGAAAAAGAGGACAGACTGAAGGTAGAACGCAGGAGGAGCTGCATGCAGTCTGGAGGATGCTGCGCTAACACGCGGATCAGCGGCGGCTCTCTCTGATCCATCTGCGTCCTCCCCTCCGGATCGAAGCCTCCAGCGACCTCCTCCCCCCCCACCCCCAGACCCTCTCCTCCGGACCGGCTCTGCTCGCCATGCCGCCGGCCGTGCGCTCGCTCGGGCGTCTGCTCCGCGCCACCTTCCCGGCGGCGCTGTGGATGGGGCTGCTGTGGAGCACCGTCTCAGCGGGAGGTGAGCCCTGACTCCGGGGGGGTTTTGGTGCAGTGTTTTGGTGTCTGCGCTTGCTGGTTCGTGCGCGGCGGCGGCGGCGGCTGGAGTTCAGCGCTCCGTCCGCGCATAAACAACTCGTCTTTCTGGGCATCCCTGTCTTGTTTGGAGAGTCGTAGGAGGAGAAAGACCGAGAGAGTGCGGTCGGGGGCGGCGGTATGCGTGCGTGTGCGTGTGCGCGCGCGTGCGTGTGTTGGGGAGGGTGGGGGGGACTCTTGAAATAAACGCTTTTAGTGGGTTATTCATCGTGTCAGCTTCCAATCCATTTGGCACAAGAAGAGAGATTAGGCTGCTCCATGTGGACGGGAGCCCACTCGTGTGCGTGGGATCCTCCATCAGACAGACAGAGAGAGAGAGAGAGAGAGAGAGAGAGATCACCTGTCAACCTGTCAATAGCCCTGCAGTTAGAATGATGGTCACGCACGGATGAAGGCTGGGGATGCCTTCGGTGCACGCAGCAGCGGAATCCAAACGCACGACAGAAAGTTGAAGCACGGGAGGAGGAGCCATCTTTAGGAAAGTATCTCCCGTGGAGAAAGTGCTAATGAGGCTCTCCTCCTTTTGTTTCATCTGAGTTGATCTTCTCAGCACTTTTAAAGTCGGCTCTCCAGCTAAAAGGGAAACCACCGTTCCGGTGTCAGAAAGCCAATTTAGACTTTTTTTTTGATCATATATGAAAAAAGAAACGCAGTTTTCTTTCACCTGTTTACAGAAACGTTGGCGTGGCCCCCTCGCTGGGTGCAGGAATGTTGCTCCGCCATTTTCCAATGTAGGCCAGAGTAGAATACAAACTGTAGTGGTAAATATTTCTCAGATATGACACCTTAAACCTACATTTATCTGACAATGTGGAGCTTTTTCTCAAGACACGACGATAAATACTTAAAGAGTTTTTTTTGGTTTTTCCTTCGTTCTGATGTTCTCTGACCGGGAAGAAAAGCTTCCTGCCTCCTGCTGTGCGCTTTTTCGCCGCAGCCTGGAAGAAGGAAGCATCCGGAGCTGCTGTGGATCTGATGGCCTTTGTTTTATTTATAGTCCTGCTCCCCTTCCTCGGCTTCCTTCCGAGACTTGTTTACATTTGGCTCAGAGCGCCACGCTGACATCCTTGACACCGTCCATTGTCCTGCCTGCTCTTCCCTCCACCCGTCTGTCCACAGCTCTTTTCTCATCCTGCAGAGAACATCAGGACACGGCGGCAGGACAGCGGATGTCTTTCTTGGCTGGTTTGTCTCCACCGCAGATCCGACTTTAATGTTGCGGGTTCTGCTTGTGGTCACTGGCTTCTTCAGCATTTATCTGCTGGAAACACAGTTGGCTGGGTTCCTTCAAAGCGAAGAGTCCTGTGTTCTCGGCCTGACCACAGAGGATGAAAAGGCACATATCTGCTTCGCTTTAACCTCCCCTCTGCTAATCTGCCACTTGAGAGTCGTCAGCTTTAATGCAGTGGAGCCGGCCAACTCTGGAGGAGCGCGCTCACCAGCCTGCTCCTCTGCACACTCTTATTTTTTAACTGAACACGTTTTCCCGCACTTGTTCGAATCGTCAAGCCAGAATGCTGAATCATTTGTTCAGGCCGCTGATCTCTGGAATTTTCTAATAAATTCTGGCCCATATTTGTCCAAATGGAGCTTTTAGAACAAACCTGGAGTCAACCCTGCAGCCCTAAACATTTCACTTCCTTAATCCTTTCGAGGGATTTTATTTAAAAAAAAAAGTGACTGTTGGACTCATAGCAGTGTTGACTGACACACACACACACACACACACACACACACACACACACACACAATCACAATGTCAAACCTGTTCTGTGACATTACAGCTCTGCTGGGTGATCTCATTAAGCAGACAGTGAGATGAAACCGTGCGTGTGTGTGCGTGCATGTGTGTGTGTGTTTTCATGTGCCTGTGTATGAAGATAGGCCGGATCAGCGCGTGCTCTCTTTTCTCGGGCTGAGGGTGATGGTCTTCCAGGAGGACAGCTTGACAGCTGAGTGCAGACTCAGAAGCTCCGGCTGCAGCCTCCATCCAGGGAGCGACGCCCCCTCAGACCCACACCAGGCTCGCCTCAGTCGTACGGGCACGTTTACGCCGTTTAAAAATACATACAGATCCTCTCTCTTCCAACTGCCTTTCTCCTCTCATCACTCATCAGCTCTTCCTCCGGTCCTTCCTCTCAGCCAGCTCCCTCCTCCTGGGTTTCTTTTTTTTTTGCGTCCCCATTACTTTTGATTGAACGGAGTGAAAAATTGAACTGAGAGAAAGACAGAGGAGGGTTTTCCTCGTGGTTGAGCAGCTCTGGCCTTATTATACAACCGCGTCCTTAGGCTGCAAACTTTTGAGGAAAAAGCGAGTGAGCAGGATGCAAAACGAGGGAAAGTGCAGCTCAAGTAACAGAGAAGTTTTTCAGCAGTTAGTGGGCTGAAATATAGGTCCCCATCTCCAAGACCTAGAAACGTCCCCGCAAGCATGCTAGCTTTGTGTTCTAAGTCGACACAAAGTTGCTGCGTTTGTTCTCCTTTCACGCATTGTTCCAACCTTTTATGCTAGCAGCGTTGTCACAAGCAGGGAAACAGAGCTGGGAACAACTGACCGCTGACTTTCGCTTTCACACACTCCAGCAGCAGATTATTATGCTTGTTCCATCCCACGCTAGCTCTGTGCACTTTCTTCTGCCTATTTGGAGTGGTTGGCAAATATTCCCACGGCTGATGCCTTGGAAGTGTGGAGTGGTTCTGGAGGATCTGAGCAGATGATAAACCTCACCCTCTCTTTTATTTGTGGCCCCTGGGTCACAGGAAAATCTTAAATTTAAGACAAATCTCTGTCTTTGTAGACTTTCTTATCACACTGGATTAATTATGATAATTATTAATTAAGCATGGCAAAGGAAACTTGGCTGATGTCAAATCTCCTGGCATATTCCACGTCTGTCTGGTTAAATATTAGTAAAATTACCACGTTTGGCTTCACAGAAACAATGGTGCGATGCCTTTGTCCTTGTGGAAAAACAACACGTCGGTTCGGTTGCAGAACATCCTGGCAGACGAGAGGAAATTTAGAAAAACCCGGCAGTTGTAGGAACGCAGACAGCAGAAAGTTGGAGGTGACCCCATTTTAATCAGCAGCTCTCCTGGAGCACAGAACAGGTGGGCTTAGTGGGGGTTTAACCTTTGCTTTCCTGAAGAGCTTGTCAGAATATGAGTGTCTAATTATCGTGGCCACACACACACACACACACACACACAACTTTTTTCTCATAAGGAAGGACCAAGAGTGTGTGTTCCTGCGTGGATTCACTAAATTAGCTTGATGTTGCACTGAAGCAGAATGGGGAGTGACGGCGAGCAGGGAGCCTCTGGAATCCTCTCTGCTTCTGTCTTGTCTTGTCTTGTTTGAAGAGAAATGCACGACTTTTTTCCTCACTTTCAGTCAGCAAAGGTGTCCAGTCCCCTTCAGTAATTAGCCAGGTTCAAAAACAGGTCATGGCTACATGAAAGAGCGTCTCCAGCACGTCACAGTGGACCACGTCCCCTGTCCGCATGTGTGTTCTCTCAGCTAGGAGCCTGATTTTGCACCAAAGTTTGATGCAGAGCTGGAGAGTCTTTTCAAACCGTCTCGCCCTTTAAGCCAGAAACCAAAGTCGCGTTTAGACGTTAGCAGAAAATACACAAAAAGCGTATTTGGCCGAGTGTTTATTCTTGTTTGTGTTGGCTGCAGCTGCAGAAGTTGGGAGAAAAGCCCGAGCTGCCATCTCAATTAGTCCCTGCGCTCATTAGGACCAGAAGTGAGAGCCGCAGCTTCGCTTTCCCTCCGACACCCTGACATATGGTCCAGCTCCCTGCACCATCCGACCAGAGACGACAACATCCCAGTGAATTATTCACTTCCTGTTTTCTGACTCTGTGTGTTTGTGTGTGTGTGTGTGTGTGTGTGTGTGTGTGTGTAGGGCAGTGTTGACATCAGATAATAGTGCCTAAGCTGAGGCCACGTCTCACCACCACAGCTGACGTCTCCACCTCAGTAGGTCTGCGTAGACCCTTGTGACCTAGTGCATCTGTGAGCGTGTATTTGTGTGTGTATGTGTGTGTGTGTGTGTGTGTCTTGTTGGGTGTGATTTGCTCAGGGCTGCCTCAATATCCGGGATTATCCGCTCTAGGATGGCTGCAGGATTGCACGGATGCTGCTGACACTTCTCTACAAAAGAAGCAATTAACTGAAGCTTAACTTTGCGTTTGTCCGTTTTAAACCATGGATGTGTCTGTGTGTGTGTCTGTGTGTGTGTCTGTGTGCGTGTGTAATGTAATTTTTAAACAGATTTTATTGTTTTATTTGTTTTTGACCTGACAAATCCATGGCCATCCCCCTCTGGGTCATTTCTCAGCTTATATATATCATATTTCTGTAGATAACAGGACGTCTCTGTGCATAAACCAAACATGACAACTAGTGGTGGGTGAAGCAGCTGCAGGAAAAGCCTCTGCGGCCCAACGCAGCCAGGATGTTTGTGATGATCAGCATCTGCTCGTTCTTCCCCACGAGGGATGGAGAAACACGCTCCTTTTCACTTTAAGTTCAAGTTAGGCAACCAAGCTAAATTTCTTGATCGAATTCCTAAAAACTCCTCTTTT
The DNA here is from genome assembly GCA_016586285.1 of Arothron firmamentum. Taxonomy (NCBI): domain Eukaryota; kingdom Metazoa; phylum Chordata; class Actinopteri; order Tetraodontiformes; family Tetraodontidae; genus Arothron; species Arothron firmamentum. The sequence continues at coordinate 355,456 of BJFM01000007.1, forward strand.
GGGGACGAATCCACATTTAGCCCCCGATTCTGCGGCCGTGCACGGATGAGGCATTCTGGAGATCACTGGCAAGCGTTGAGCTGTGATCCAAAGAGAAATTTGTTATGGGTGTCTGAGAATTGAGTGTCAGTGTAGATTTTTCAATTTCGCTGTACCCAACACACACACGCGCACACACACATTAGCCTGTCAAGCTAATTCAAGAGCAGATTGGCACCATGGAGTGTGTCTGCAGTCAGGCCTTTTAAAAGGTTAATATTTCGGCTCCCATTTGCCTCAGAGCTTACTCTAAGCCAGCGTTCTCCGCAGTCATCTTTCCGCCTTTGATACGCGAATCTCTCTGAACTCGTTCTGTTGACGCGTTCCACAAACAAGTGTCTGGGAGTGTGATAATCCATGCTGCTGCGAGCTCACAGCAACGCTGATAGCGGCGCCTGTCATGCTGTCGAGTCAGTTTGCCTCCCTCCTTCGCTCGCAGACAAGCCAGACATTATGGGATAGAGGAAGGATGGTTGGATGGCGGGTTTTTTTCCCGATGACCGGCCCCGGTTCCGACGGTCAGGTTCGATGTTTCGGAGCCGCGCCTCCGCGCTGCCATTGTGGGGGGGATGGATTGATTGATTGATTGATTCCCGTCACAGTTGTGCAGAGTCCTCGTGCCGGCAAAGCCCCCTGAGCCTCGCCAAGTTTCTGCTCCAACAGTTTCTGAGCTTTATGTCAGATAAATGTGAGGACTAAAATGATGAAAAATCTCCGGCTTCCTGCGGGATGTTGGCTGCCAGTCAGGCGTGCTCTGAAGTCTGTGACGGATTGTTTCACCGAAAACGACAGCTCGAGTTTGTGGTGTAACCTGTTTTCCCAACAAGTAGCACACTTTGTTGTTGGAAATTTGTCCGGACGACAACAGCAAGCTAACGCTAACAAGCGAGTCTTAACACCTGATCTCTTTGGCGCCATTTATTCTGTGTGTTTTAACTGATATTTGTAATTTTTAGTCATCATTTGCTGAATTAAGATGTTATATTTTAGGATTAACATTCGGTTGTTTACTAAATTGCGTGTGTGGTAAATGTGTACTGCTTTGGCTGGAGTTAGTCAGCTATGTAGCCTTCCAACCGGACTGGGAAACAGTCTTTTTTTTTTAAAAATACGCTTGTGTTTTTCAGTCTCTGCTCTGCTGAAGCTCTGTTAGTGGGCGATGACGCCGGATGAATGATGGGTGAAAACTGTCGATCAGCACCCGAGTTCAGCTGTGACTGGAGCAAACTTCACCACATCTGCTGGTAGCGAAGCAGAGAGCAGTGCTCTCAAGCACTCTGTGAATCGCTGCTTTTAGACCTCATTTAGTATTCTATACTGTGAAAGCCTCAGCAGTGTGCACAGGTTAGTATTGGACATTGAATTGTATATATAATGACAAATCTCACCATATTTTCAAGCTAGTTGCTACTTGATATCGCTGAAACCTGACTAATGTAGACACGAAGGTGCGATTTCCTGTCGCCGTTCACCCTTATCTCTCCCCGGCCCCCTTTTTTTTATTTCCGGCTGTTTTCTCAGTCGAGGCAGGGGTCACGGCCAACCTGACATTCACGCTAAAAGCATTTCATCTTTGACTCCTCTCGGCGCACGACCTGCTTTCACAATTCATATAGCTGCGAGGAGATACATGCACCTTTTCTTTTATTCATAGATTAAAAGCACACAGCTCTCTCACAGAATTTATCTCACTAATAGCACTGTTTTTCCAGCTATGATAATATAGGTCCATGTATTGGATCTGGGTTGGTATTTTCAGGGTTTTTTTATGATTGTTTTTTTTTTATGATGATTTTAATGATTTAAGCGGCTCTCTGTGTGTGAGGTCATGAGTTCTGCTCACCGCTGCAGGGAGGAGAATCGGATATTTTAACTCCGTCGTCTGGATAGCGCCTCCAAAAATCCATTTAAAATCCTATTCTTGGGCCTGCAACAAATTTTTAAATACATTTGTTGCACCAAATTTGCCTCCAGACTCCACCAGACATGGCGGCGTCGCTGCGACGGTTCTGCAACAGGCGGAGCGCGGCGCTGGGTTTGTGCCTCCGCCCGCGCTGGCGTGTTTCATGTGTGTCCCGGAAGCAGCTCAGGCGTCTGGAGAATATGCCGTGAGTCTATTTTTGACCGAGGCAGCGTTCGGCTGCACAGAGCAGATCGGACCAGGCAGGAAGCCTCCAGACACACGTGTGATAAACCTGGAGGTTTTTCAAAATTAAACACGTCCACTTTGCCCTGAAAGAGCCGATAACAGTGTCGAAGGCGTCATATTATACTTCCTTTGCTTCCTCTCTTCCATCTCCTCTTCCTCAACTCTTCCTGCTTTGAACATGACTGTGGTGAGACTTTCAATGACTTTTAGCGTGCACACGCTCGCACACATTTAAATGGTCACTGCGTACTTAATAGAAACTGTATTCAATCACAAAACATCCCCCCTAATCCCAACCTTTACCATTACTAACTCTGACATTTCCACTTAATCCCACCCTAATCTTTGCCCCAAACGCACCCTCGCTCTGAAGCAGGCCTGAAAAACGCAAAAAAAATAAAATAAATAAAAATGTCCTGATTCAGGAACGTTTTCCTCTTCCATCTTTCTTTTTGAGGACGTTTAATCCTCGCGGGGATTAAATGTTGCCACGTAAGAAGACGCAGAGTCCCGGTGCGGTGGCAGCAAGGCACTGCACTACTTTAGTCCTCTTTACTCTGCACGCCGGCTCTCGCTGAAGCCGTAACGGCTTCGTGCTTTCGCTCTCCCTCCTGCGTCTCTGGGCCTCGTCGGCTGAGCAGACGCTGAGATTATACTGATGCTATGACAGACACTTTCCTGTGGCAGGTTAATCTAAAATATTCAGGAAGCACGCGAGGTGTTGACAGCATCATCCTGCCCACCTCTGAGCTTATATATATCTATATATATATACTTATTAGCAAACCTTTAAGTAATTATGAGGTGGGAAATGGAGAATATATGGAGCATTTCTGCACCTCACAGGAAGACTTTAAGGCTGTACTTCTCAGACATGGCCTAAGCAAACATAAACAATCATGGAATTGAACCATTCAACTCTATTTATATCGAATCTGTTACAAGTAAGAAGCAGAAGTGTCGGAACCCAGCCCTCCAGGGCCGTAATCCAGCCGGGTTTTCTGACCTACCAGGTAGACGGCTCTTTCACCTGGGACCCCCGCTTGCTTCTCTGCCTCGGGGGGAAAGTCAGGAAGATGGAAAACCCGGCTCAGTCTTGGCCCTCGGGGACTGACTTCCGACATCCCGAAAACTCAGAGCTTGACCCCCCAAACAAGCAACAGTAGCAGGAAAAAACTCCTTTTTTCAAGAAAAAACCTTGAGCAGGACCAGGAAGGAGCAGAAGGAGAGACAGGGCAAAGAGAGGAGAATTTTGTCTGTTGAAAGTAGAGCCTTTAAGTAGAGCCGTTCGTGTTGATCTCAGGAAATCTGCTGAGGCGGCACCAGAGCCACGTGCTGCTAGAACTGCTGCAGAAGGTGGACCAACCAAGTAGTCCAGTCAAAACAGTTGCACTGGCTTCATCTGCTGTCTGTGCTGCTCCCAGCGACCATCTGTATATTTCATGAACTTTATGGAATGCATTGGTGTCTAATTTTAACTGGAAGCAACAAACATGGTATAAACTCGGTCAGTAAAACGGTAGAATAGATGGAGATTCCATAGAAAGCTGTGTTGACTGTAGATGTTAATGGCTGGAAAAAAGACTCTTGTGTTGCTGTTGTTGTACAATTCAAGTGGGAAGCGGTTTATATGCTTGAGCAATGAGATTTAGCACTCATTAATCATATGTGCTCTCGGGGGAGGAACGCAGAGGCAGGTACAAGCCACCTCTGCGCACGGTGAGGGAAAAACAAAGGGATGAAAGAGACACGACGGAGGGTCTCATTTCAAGAAAAGGGACAGATGAAGGTTGGCGACGGTGGAAGCACAGCTGCACCTCCACACTGGGTGTGATGGAGAGAAGGGACCAGGGGATGAGAGGAGATGGAGAGAGAGGTGCGAATGAAAAGGAGCCTGCAGACAATCCCATCTGCTCAACTGAGCTGGTCATGCCTAACTGCAGTAGCACCTGCTTCACACACACACACACACACACACACACACACACACACAGAGTTGAAGGTTGTGGCTGGAAACCAGGATTTTGACAAACCATTTCATGAGCCTGAGAGCCGACGTGCAGATTTTCTCACCTTACATCTGCAGACATTTTTATCTTATTTGCACCTGAAGAATTATGTGACTGGACCCGGTTCAGGCGATGAGAACATTGATCTCACGGTCGAAACGCCCAAAAATGTGGTCTTTACACAGACAGTGTTGAGTATTGTAATATTAGTGAGCAAAGCTGGGTTTCGACTCGTTGGAGCGTTTAGCATCTGGAGCTCCAAACCTCGCTAACTCGAGGTTAACATTTCCAGGTTCAGTGCTACGCGGTCAAAGATTATTGCTGGGGCATTGAGGAGGACATGATCTCTGGTCTCCTGGGTGATGTGTGAGTGTACGTGTGGGTGTGAGCTGCCAATCAAGCCTCAATCCCATCCTCTGTGAATTAGGCCACGTGTGCGCTTTTTCTCATCGTCTCATTTTCAAATATGGGAGGTCGGTTGGAACCTGACAGGATGGCTGTGTTTGACCTGCGGGGGGCGGGGGCGGGGGCGGGGGGGTTGAGATTCAGAGACCCGAATCCCTGCAGATGCCTGCTGACGTGGAACCAGGAGCAGAATTAAACACGCGCTTGCTGTGATTGGTTGAGGAGATTTAGTTAATCATCAATCTCTTTTAAAGTAATTCCTTGTTCATTTAACAATTCAGTGAACAAACATCTGAGTTATTACTTTGATCCGCGCTGTAATAGCACATTCCTCAAAATTATAGATGAGATCAGCAGTTGGAGGAGGCTGCCATTAACCCCTGCGCTAATTACAGTCAACATGAAGGTACGAGTTGTACGGCTGGTGTGTGTGTGTGTGTGTCTGTGTGTGTGTGTGTGTGGAGGGCATGGAGATTGCTTGTCTGCATAGTTGATTGGTCAGCTCGATCGCTGCCCTGGTTTCAGCATGAGGTCATTCCTGCCTCTGACCCGGAGCGCTGTTCAGACACAAATCCCTAAGATAACATCGATCTGTGTGTGTGTGTGTGTGTGTGTGTGTGTGTGTGTGTGTGTGTGTGTGTGTGTGTGTGTGTGTGTGTGTGTGTGTGTGTGTGTGTGTGTGTGTGTGTGTGTATGTGTTGGCACAGGAAATCCTGATATCAGTGTGTTATGATTACCGACTGCCTGAATTTAGGAGGCAAACACAGCTGAGGTCAGTGAAGCTGCAGCTCGCTGGAGTCCGGTTATTATATATGCAGTGAAGCCTTGGAACATAGTTCTTATTTATGCATATTTGTGCAAAATTGACATGCAGTAATTCATCAGTTCCAGTCATGCAATCAGCCACCAGCGTTTTTATTGTTCGCACTGTTCACTTCAGACCTGCGCTGATCTGACCAATGACCTTGGACACAGGCTGTGACCTCTGCAGGACAGAGAGCCACCACTCTTCATCAGTCCTGACCAGGCTGCCAGGATGGACCAGATCCTCCTGGGTTCCAGACTATTGACGTAATATTGACGACAGATGTCTGCCTGGTTTTTTTTTTGGTTTTTTTTTTTTGGTTTGAAATTTGACCCAGAGTGTCATTTTTCCAGCTTCGCCTTCAAGCGAGTCGTGACTGGGAAACTGATTCTGCTGTTGCCTGAGTGAGAATAATTGGTATTTAATTCCAACATTATCATGTCAAATATAAAAAAAATGATTAGAACCGCAGTGATTATATCAAATAGATTCTCAGTTTAATGGGATAATTTAAATGGTACCAAGCCCATGGGGGTTAATGACAAGGTTAGATGCGATATGATCTTATCACAATACTGACGCTCTCTCTCTCTCTCTCCCCCTCCATCTCCTACTCTCTTTATTTATGACAGTGAGTCATTATGGGATTGATGTGGTTGTCAGGTATTTCTCCTGGTTGCTCTAACCTGCCAGTGACTCAAAGAATCTCAATTAAAAGGAGCAACAATGAAAGCAGAAAAGATAAGCGTCCTCCTACTGTAACACAGCAGATACAGGCTCTGAAACACACACACACACACACACACACCAGAGGATCGCATCATCACTGTTGCCACGTGCTCCCTTTCAGTATCTTTGGCCCTTTTCTTCCCGCCTTCTCTTGCTTTAATGCCGCAGACCTGATGGTGATGGACGGGCGATCAAGGCTGAGCTCCCTCAGCACCATTAAATCACCTCCAAATAGACGCCGGCTGGGGAGAGGCCGTGAGGAGTTTTAATGAAATTTCTGGGGTCTAATACTCATGGCTTCAGTCAAGCGTCTGATGACAAAGCGATGTCGTGGATGTGTTTTACAGTCGCTCCTGCTGCAGTTCATTTCCCGCACAGTCAAGGATTTCAAACCAGCAACTAAATGGCCCCAGAGCGACACATTGAACCACACGCAGATGTGTTGAATGCGCTAATTTATGTCGCTCGACTCTGAGTTTTGAAATCTGAAATTTGTGATCTCAAATGTTACTTTGGTGGGTCTAAAGACTTCCAAAGGAAACGTTCTGGGCGCTCAGAGACGGTTAAATGGCTTTTAAATCCAAGAAAATGGGATCAGCTTTTTCCAGAATCACAAGTCTCCGTAAAGAGTTCCATGTCTTTGCAGCGTAAAATCCCCCCGTCTGTTCCCAAATCTTGGTATTAGCGCCGTGAATTTTAAGAAGGTGAAAATCTCAGGACCTGCAGCAGTGATCTATCTTTTAAAAAAGAAGTACTTTGTGAATAAATAGAATAATCCGGCGGTTGGTTTTGGCGTGCTGCGGTACTGCTGCGGCGCTGAGAATGCTGTTCAGACATTAAAATGTTACAGAGACGCAGGGCGTCTCTGTTGCAATGCAGCAAAACACTGCAACAGACTGAACGGATTAGTTTGCAGCTTGGCCCGCTGTAAAGAGCAGAATACCGCTGATACCTGCCCGCCTAGAGCCCCAAATCAATAAAACCCTTTGGATTCTTTGCTTTCTTCCTGAAAGAGACAGCCGTCCAGATTACTGTCGGCCACATGTGAGGGGTCCCTTTTCAACTTTGTCTTTGTGAAGCGGAGGTCACCAGGTATTACCGCACAGCAGGGGGGTCCCGCTCAACTTTACTCCGCAGACCTTTGAAGCAGCAGACATCAAGGCTTTGTAAGGCAGGAAGGTGAATCCTCACAGCGTCTTTGTTGTCCCACAGTCGCCCCTTTTTCCAAAATACCTTTTGTTAGTGCAATAGGTGCACAACGCCCGAGCTAACGACGCTCGCTCAGGGGCCTCCAAGGGCCGGGCGCCCCTCTCGCTTCGCCTTCAGATGGATGCGCTCTTTGAGAAATGTTAATGCCCCTCGCCACAGCGTCACTGGGTTGATGTGTTCTGGTCTCGGCGTGCTTCATTAAGTGACAAGTAGGGAGCGAGAAGGGTCTGATGCATCCCACCACGCTGCAGTTGCAGACGATAGATAGAGCCAGACCTCCTCATACGTGAGGCGTTCTTGATGCAGGGCTCCTTTCACATCGTTATGCATCCTGCGACACCCGTCATCCTGCAGAGATGCTTTTGGTTTCCCTGAGTAATGGTTAATACAGATGTTAGTAATGCTGTGGTTTGGTGGAAATCAGGCTCCTCTAGCGCTGATTATTTCCTCCCGTCTGATTTAAGAAATCCTGATTTATCAGGGTGGAGTGAAAAAATGAACAAGCCTGACTTAATTCACACTTTAAGTTTGCGTCTCTTAAGAGACTCGGAACACCTCTGTTGTCCCTCAAAGGCGACCATTTTTATTATTCATTCATCTCTGCTACAACCTCTTTGATATGTTTCCATGAATTTTCTTGTCATCTCTGCGCTGCGCTCGGCTGGCTGTCTTTGCAGAGCGCTGAATTTTCCATCAAGGGGAATCTGTCACAATAGCCGACGTCTATCAAGCAAACCTTGAAAATGCAGCAAGTCCGTCACGTCTATTCTCTCCGCATAATAAAAATGTTGCCCATTCATCTGAAAGACAAATAAAACAGCAGAGAGGGAACTTTTTAATAGACACAAGTGTGTTAGAGTGGATCTGATACCTGAGCTTGAGTTATTCATAATGAGAAAACCCAAATTCGTATTTCAGCAACACAGCTAGGCTCAGGTGTCTGGGCTCATTTAAATTTGGAGGTGGAATTCTGATCACTATTGTGATATGAAGAGAAACTTGTTCGTTAGTTCTGTTTAGTGTCTCAGAATTTCTCATTTTAATACAGCGGTGCAGGCTTTAGTTTCAAAGGATGCAGCGTTCTTCATGTTTTCTTTGTTGTGATTTATTTGGGTTGAACCCGCATGTTTAGACAGACCATCCCCAGTCTATGCATATTCATGTGTGTGTCTCATCATTGAGATACTTCACACTCTGATGGTGACCTCCTGCTATAAATAAAAATCTCTGAGATGATTGAAAGAAGAAAACAAAAGCACGAGCAATGCAAATGTGCGCCGACACTGGAGACCAGGGAGGACAAAGGCCCGTCAGCCACCCGCCAGCCCCAAAAAGATAACGGCGCTGTTCAGGTTCAGAGCGGTAACGAAGCCCCAGGAGCCACGGCCGCAGAACGGGCGGCGGGCTCTGACAATGACGAACGCCGTCTTTAGCTGCTCCGCTGTAGCTGAGGCAGTAAAAAGGCAGACGCGCGCCGCCCTCGTCCGAGCTGGAAGAGCTCCAGCTGGGAGTCGTCTGACGGTAGCCCTGGAAATGCACTGAATTTCTACCTGCGGGGTTCTAAAACACTCGTGCTCAGATAGATGTATCTACGCTGTTACTGCTGTGGGAGAACGCTGGTTAATGTGATAGAAGTGTAGCTTCCCTATCACTGCAGGAATATATTCAAGAAAGAAAACCTAAAATAACACAAAGAAGGGCTTCTGACACCCTCCCCTGACAAGCAGTCGGTGTTTTAAGACTGATTTTGAATGTTCTTAAGGAAAAAGTTGACCTACCCTTAAAATTAAGGCCTTACTAATTGATTTTACTGATGAAGAACAACATCCACATCATCAGATTTGAAGTCAACCTGGATTTTTTCCCCCAGGATGAAGTATCAGGTGCCTGAAGTGGGCCAGTGTTTTGTGATTGTGACTTATCACAAAAAATTATGCAGACTAAACGCTGGATGAAGCCGTTAATCAGAGAATAGTTCTTACAGGGACAATGTCTTCCTGTTCTTACTGATTCTAATTAGCATCGCAGCAACGTGTCTGGCACGCCAGCTTTGGCGCGGCACAATGGTCGATCGCATAATTGCACCACCTTCCAGCGAAATAAAAAATGTACTCTTTTCATCAGGCTGCCAGCGTCAGACACAAATGTGCTTTTTATTGGAAAATGAAAGCTTCCGGACTTGGACTGTGGGCTAGAGTCCCTGCACTTTGAGTCCGATTCCAAGTCACGGGCCAGGGGTCTGTGGTCTTCGTGAGCTCCAGTCTGAGTTAGCTGCTCTAGCACGCTTACATTTACAGGTTTGAAATTCATGCGATCAAACATTTCATGTAGTCATTTTTAAAAAAGCAGTTGTCCCACTGGGGTCTTTTTTAGCGTCTCGCCAAGCTTCTGATATCCAGGGCTGACGGAGGCTGGCGCCACCTTTCATGTTGAATGGTGGGCAAACCTAGATTTCTTTCATATTTTTATATCTATTTTATGCTCTCTGATCACCTTCTCGCCCGGGATGTACCCTGTTTACGTTGTCCTGCTGTTGCCATGGAGTTCTGTGTCGTGCGTGCAGGCTGGAAGACGGGGGTTGTGTGTAAGTGCTTGTCCGTGCTCTTTTTTTGAAAAACCAAGCTGCTGGAGATGGCATTTTAGCATGCACGGCAGAACAGTTTTCCTCTCTGTGCACTTCTTTCGCTCTGTTTTTTTCCTTGGCTCAGCTCCTGTCATGCCTGTATGTGTGTGTGTGTGTGTCTGTGTGTGTGTGTGCGTGCCTCCACTGTTTGTTAAAAGTAGAAGAAAAATCTCACGGCGCTTTGGCTGTGCAGACTGAATATTCTTCCAGGGCATTTATTAATATTTTCTTTCTTGATTCGAACTCTTTGCAGACAGAGAATTCCCCACAGCCGATCTGCCTGCCCTGTCATCACCTCTGGCACAAGCAAGCACAATTGAAAGCTCCAAAGTTAAAAGCTCCAGCACATCACCTGGAGGATTGCCGCAGTCAACCAGCTCTCCGAAAGGAGCCCTTTTCTCCCAGAAAAGGCGCAGCGGCCACCCTGTTCTGCCCCAGAATCTGCTCCCTCTTCTGGCCAGGGGACTCACAATTAGCTCCGTCCCTGGAAGTCATTCCCCAGTGCAAGAGAGCGGGGGATTACAGAGGAGGATAAAACCCCCAGCATCAGCCGCAGTGTCAGTCCACGGCAGCGGTCCAACCGAGCCTCTGCCCACAGATGCCCACTCCCAGCTGCCTCACACACAGACACACACGCTGCAGCAGGAGGGGGAGAGCATCACCGTCAGCACGCTGCTGGCCATGGACATGGAGACAGAAACCATGGCCTCAGGTACCAGTCCTCCTTTAGTTTGAATGGACAAGTTAAGTACACTTTCCTCTTCAGGCATTTGAATAATTTATTGGGACTAAATGACTTTATAAGAATACACAAATCGTTCCCCTTTAAATGTGTGTATTACCATAGAAATTGGACCATTATAGTTTGGGAACGCAGGATACCTATTTTGTGAGTGATATCATTAACATCCTTAGAGATAAGCAATTATTTACATTATTTCATATTTATTACCAACCATGAAGTTTCACCTTTCCCGTGTCGGCTCTCAGCTGTCTTTATCCCTGTAATTTCCATTAGTAGTCATATACAGCCGGGACTTTTACATCCCAGGCCAAATTAAAGGGATTAAAAAGCTGGGCAAAGCAATAAAATAAACTTTCCTGTTTCCTTCTCAGCTGTGTCGAGCTGCATGGTGAATTTTTCTGACCCAGAGGGCTACATAGACTCCTCCGACGACCCCCCTCTGTCTGACGGTGCCTCCTTACACTGCACCTACACCGTGACTGTTTACACTGGCTACGGAGTGGAGCTGCAGGTATGCAGCTGCAGCATGTCAGCATGCAACACACAGTCCATGTTAAACAAATCTGCCTCCTGGTGGCAGCTGCAGATACTGCGCTATGTCACCAGTTACACATTTTACTTATGAGTAACCTGAAATAAAATCCTGTCTGTCTGTCTGTCTGACTGTCTGTCTATCTGTCTGTCTGTCAGGTGAAGAGCGTGAACTTGTCAGAGGGTGAGCTGCTGTCCATCAGGGGTGCAGATGAACAAGGTGCCCTGATGGTCCTGGCCAATCACACACTGCTGGTTGAAGGTCAGGTGATCCGCAGTCCCACCAACACTCTGTCCGTCTACTACCGCTCCACGCCAGAGGGCAACATGGGCATCTTCCAGCTGCACTACCAAAGTGAGTCCATAAGCGCAAATGTGAACGTTCATGTATTTATACACAATGTTACACGTTCAGTGCACGTCTGGGGGGGCTGGCCGTCTGTGTTCACCCCATTTGCATAATCAAAAGTGTTCTCATGCAAACACTTAGCGTGGTGATTGAAGCTGTCGTGTTAAATTAGCTAATTAGCACTTTGATTAATTGGCCATCATGTCATTAGGTAGCTGTGAATCTGCATGTCTGAAAAGTGTGTGTATGTGTGTGTTTCTGTATATGTTCAATTGGCCAATAATGAATTTGATGAGCAGTAGGAAGCAGCAGGGGGTTTAGAGCCACCTGTGATATTAATCACAAGCATTAAATCTATTTTACGCCAGCGCCCAGTGAGGAGGGGCTGGTGGAGGGAGAGACGTTTTCAAGCTCTTATAAGGTATGAAAAATAAATCCAAGAGACGCAGCTCAGCAGCGTTGCTGGAAAATGCATGTGTGGAAACTAAAACCTTTCAGGTGAGCTACTAAGAGTAATCCTCTCAGAGAATTTCACAGTCAAAGAGCAACACTTGACACTTAGCTGGAGTGGAGTGGAAGTTCGACGTTGCATAAAAAAGACCTTGAATTACATGTAATAACAGGTGAACTGATATCACACAGTGCGACACACAAGATACATTAGAAACTATGCAGAACTGCTTTTTTTCCAGTCAGGGTTGTGAAGGAAACCCTAGAGCAGCAGATCACGCTGTGACCTGACCTTCTCTAATGATCCGTTACTGTTGATGTGACCCTGGAGATCAGGCTGCAAACAGCCAGTTTACACTTCAGAATTACAGTGTAATTCAGAGAGACTCATGATGAGTCTCTCTGATGATGAGTGTTTGACATGATGTGTCATGTCAAGCAGGTGACCCCGGGTACAGTGCCACAAAATTTAATGCACGTGACCTCCGAATGGAAAGACAGGAAGATGAATTGCTAGTCAGAAGATGGATCAAAGCGATGTCGAACCCGTTCTTTTCTGCCTCCACGCAGTCTTCAGGCTGAGCTGCTCGCTGCCGAAGAGGCCACACTTCGGTGAGGTGTCCGTGCTGGACCTGCTCCCTGGAGGCGTCGCCCGCTTCCACTGCCATATGGGATACCACCTGCAGGGGGAGTCGCAGCTGACGTGCCTCAACGCCTCCCTGCCCGTGTGGAGCGGCAAGTTGCCCACCTGCCGAGGTGAGAGTTGCTGGCGAGCCAGTGATTGACATGGAGTAAAGCTTAGCTGCTCTGTCAGGCTGGCTGCTCCAGGGTGGTGCTGGTAACACCGAGGTCCTGTCTTTAATCTCTGCGTGGGCCAAGAATTCTACTTACAAGACAAACAACGTAAATTATTTAGACAGGTCTGGTAAGAGACTTCTGTCGCCTGCAGCTCTTTGTGGGGGCACGGTGAAGAATGCCACAGTGGGGAGGGTGCTGTCCCCTTCTCCCCACCACGGGCCCAACGCCACCCAGGACCGTTCCTGTTCATGGTCCCTGGAAGCACCCAAAGACCAGAGACTGCATCTCCACCTGGAGCGGTTGGTCTTAGGCCCCACTGACAGGTAAGACCATCAGTCCTGTGGTGTCTGTGGTGTCCCGGGGGACATGTTTGGCAAATGGCTTCTTCATAGGGCCCGCTTTGTCCAGTTTCTGTCAGGTTTTCGCCTGAAACAGCGTCAATCGATACCGATATATTAGAAATGGGACAAATGCCTATGAATTTTGAAAGGCTGTGATTGATGAGCACAATGAACATATTGACTCCCTTCAGAGTGTGTTTTAGTCATTTTCAACTCATCGTCTTAGCTCTGCAGCCTCCAATTTTATGATTTTAATTAAGCCTGTTGGCATGTAGCAAGCAGAAGAGCTTTAACCTCCAGCGAACAGCAGATGAGAGAAAGAGAAGCGAAGAGCCGGTGAACAATGTGAAGCATTTGTCTTCGAAAGAGCCTCATATTTCCCCCAGGAACTAGCACACATCAAAATGAGAGCTGAAAGAGCGAGAATATTGGACTTGCGTTGGATCAATATGTTGTTGCCCTCCCCCATGTGCAAGAGCAACGTTGTTATTTAATATATTTCCATACCATTAACTGGGAAAGGCTCCAGGTGGACTGCAGCTTTTCAGCCAACCTCCCTCTAGAGCTTTTAATTTCACGTCCGCTCACGAATCCATTAATTCCGGCCTTGCAGGCTGGTCCTGTGGAGCGGACTGGATGCTGGCTCCGTTGTGCTCTTCGACTCGGGTCACAGCGGTCAGATACCATTCGAGGGCGTGATCAGCGAGGGCCCGGCTGTGAGAATCCAGTTCATCACCGATCAGCCCAACCACAACACAGGCTTCAACATCCGCTATGAAGGTACCCACGATGTCGTCAAACTGCAGCGCCGACTGGACTCTTGATGTATTGTTATACGTTTTACATCGCACTGAAAGAAATGAGCGGAGCGTGCGAGGCTGTTTCTGCGTCCATCATGCACTGCCAAGATGATTTTGGCTCGCTGCGCTGAAAGTTGTCGTCCAACCTAAGCTGAGATAAAGCTTGGGGAGATTCTGGCAGTGTTACGTTGTGGAGGGATGGAAACATCCTTTCAGAAAAAAAAAGGTTTATCCTGATCAGTATTGAGACACTGAGGGATCCTCTTTGAAAGACAACAAATTTTAGCTCGATTTATGTGCGTTTTTGTCTGATTTTGAGACAAAGATTTTGCTAAAATTACACGGAGGCATCACAAAGAGATTCAGGCTGTCATTGTAGAAACACTGTGTCTCTGTCTTGCGTTCCTTCTCCTTCTCCAGCTTTTGAGCGCGGCCACTGCTACGAGCCGTACCTCCAGAACGGCAACTTCACCACCACCGACCCGCTCTACGGCGTGGGAGCTGTGGTCCAGTTCACCTGCGACCCCGGCCACTCTCTGGAACAAGGCCCCCCCGTCATCGAGTGCATCAGTGCGAGGGATCCGTACTGGAACGACACGGAGCCTCTTTGCAAAGGTATCGGTCAGGATCGGACGGTTGAATGTTCCAGCCGCAGCTGCAGCAGACCTGACTGCCCAGCCGCCCCTTGGCCAGAAAACGCTCCGTCAGTAGGAGCTGCAGGGAGCTGGAAGCTGGCTCGACACGTTTTTGATAGACTGAATTTCAGCCCCAGCGTATTTGTCACCGTTCCATTTGAGTTTCCTGTTTGTCAGGAGGATTTTGTGTGGCTTTGTGCCCTTTTCTGCACCCTGAAGTAGTACTGCTGTACTCCATAACCAACTTCGATTAGCTAATATTGTTCCAAAGTCCTGTAAACGCATCGAGACGGGTGTTCTCTTGGAAGAAGAAAAAGGGACTATTTTCCTTAGGAAACAGCGGCCAGTGTTTATCTAAAGCTGTAAGGCCCATCCACCATCTTGACCCAGACGGGTGGACTTTGGGTTGTGGAGGGGCTGAATTAAACCCTTGTCTTTACTGCTCAGGACAAAAAATTGGTTGTCAAGTCATTTTTTTTTAATATAAACCAATAATAAGCTCAATAAGACACATTTGGAGCTGATCTAACTGGGCTTCTTCCTAACGTTACAACACTGCCGTTCTCTACAGCGCAGTGCGGGGGCGACCTCTCTGGTCCGGGAGGCGTGATCCTCTCCCCAAACTGGCCTGAGTGGTACGGCGAGGGCGAGGACTGCAGCTGGAAGATACACGTGGACGAGGACAAGCGGGTGCTGCTCGACGTGCAACTGTGAGTGCGACACTAACGGACTCACAAACCTCAAATCTTCGGCTTTTGTTCCAACACTCCTTCTGGGCCTCACGCCCAACTATTACATCCAAATCTTGTGTTCAAGAACATGTAGCTCTTCTCCCCCTTCCTGACTGACAAATTAAAAGCTAGTTTGTGTGAAGTTCCCTGTTTTGTATTTCGTGAGCGTGCGAGTGTTCTCCGCGTGCGTGCGTGCGTATTGCAGCCCGATTTCAAATCCTGGAAGGATTTGGAAAATGCCTGTAGTCTGAGTCCGGCTTAACAAGAAGAGGATTTTGAAATCAGTTCTGCCTTGTCTTGGAACACACTCGGCGTTGCTAGAAACCTCACGCGGCTCAGGGCGAAGAGCGTTCTCCCGCCGCCGCGTCATCGCCAGGAAAGGAGCAGCGGAGTCGAATGTTCTCGACTCCACAAACACCCACAGAGGCTTCTTTGTGTTGATCGATGCGGTTAATAACTGTGGGAGAGCTGTGGGGTAAAAACATTTCATTCCACTTGTGTTTTTTCATCCAGACACGTGGATTATTGCACATCCTCACTCATCCTGATCCCCCCCCCCCCAGGTTGCCCTCCTCACTCTTTCCATTTCCTCGTGTCCAGGCTGAACATCAGCGACAGCGACATGGTAACCATCACCGACGGCGAGGAGCTGGCCACTCGCATCCTGGGGCGGTACGCCGGCGGGAGCAGCCCGTTCAAGCTCTTCTCCACCACGCCCGATCTGACCGTCACCTTCCACTCAGACCCGGCCGGGCTTGTTTTCGGCAAGGGCGAGGGCTTCATCATCAACTACATGGGTGAGAACTGCAAGAATTCATTTAACCCTGTTTGATCAATTAGCCGCCGTTCAGAACCAAGTTAGGTTTCAGCTCCATTAGATGAGAAAAAGTGTTCATTTTATCTGCATCAGCAGCTACTGTAAATGCGTGAAGCTATACGTCTGCGCTGCGATGTGTGTCTGTGGAACCCATCAGTGATGTGACCAGACGCCTTCAGGTGGCTTCAACCGACCGCGATTGGAGGCAGAAAAAAGATTCCTGCTCAAGCTGCTGCCGATGACTGCTTTCATTCCAAGCCTCCGAACGCAGCCTGCTCCCGACCTGAGCTCATCAGAGGTTGCCATGGTGATCTAAACAGCTTTTAGGCTGGCGCAGGAAGCTTCTTGGGCATAAATTCTCTGAAATCTGTCCAGAAATGGGGAAATTTGTCATTTTATTCCACATAAGTTAAATCATTTAATCACCCGTCCGTGCACGGAAATCATCCCATCTGCTGTCTTGATCTGAAAAGGCTTCTTTAAACCAAATCCAACACTGTGGAGTTATAGATCTTTTAACCGTCGTGCCATTAACATCGTATTTATTCTTTTTGGAACAAATCCTTCACACGCTTTGTTGTTTTCTCGCTTTTTCCTGTGAACGACCTGAATATTTAAGACCTTCCCCGCTGAGCTGGAAACGTCAGATTCCATTCAGCTCCGCAATTTGTTTTAATTTAGCCCTTTTTGCCTCTAGCTGCCGTCTCCACTTCCTCTCTTCCCCGGTTCTCCCCTCTCACTTTTCCGTTTGTCTTTCTTCTCATTTCCCTCTGCCCTTATTCAATCGCGTTCCATTTGTCTGCGCATCCTTCAGAGGCGAGCTCGCACTCTAACAAGCCACCAAATATACCCCCTTCCTCATTTTACACACGGTAATCCGCAGCGCTTCCCGGGTCCAAACAACCGGCGCCAATTTGGGCTGCGCTGGGACGTACCCGCTGTCCAATTTGCATGTCCCCCCCCTGCAAGACCTCCCGGATTCACAGACATTTCCCAGAAGCGTGAATCAAGCCGATGCGGCGTGAATACGTGGGCTGCTCACTTTTGATTCAGTGCGTCTTGGACGTGTGTGCGCTCAGAATAAATCCGCCGCCGTGCGCTCCGAGGCCGCGCCGCTGAGCAGAATTCACTCAATACAGGATGAATAATTGATCCAGGATCCTGCAACTTACAAATCCCTGTAGGCCTGCTTTAATGTAGAGTGTAATGCAATCCTCCAGACTGCTGGATCAATCATAAAACACACACACACACACACACACACACATATATAGTCTTTCAGGGCTTGTTTTTCCATTTCTCCAGGCCATTATCATTATTTTGACTCTAAACTAGTGTAGGTTTTATTAATGTTCTTCGTTGTCTTCCTCACAGCAGAAGCTTTTTTCTTTGTTTGTTTTTCAACTCTACTTGGGGGGTTTAAAACAGTACTAATGTGAAATATATTCAGATATATTAAAGTAGTGGTAGTTTTTCAACAATCTATTTGTGTTTGTTCTTTTTCAGCTTGTGTTTGCTCCTAATGAAGCATCTCAGATTTTGGACTTGGTCTGGTGGATCCGAAGGGGGACTCGGTTTCATTAAATTTGAATAGGTTTTCCGAAGCGCGTTTCAAGTCGGACGCGTTTGATCCCTGATCAGAGGGACTCTTGATCCAGATTGATCCACTCACTGTCGGTCTGAGCCGTCTGCTCTCAGCCTTCAACGTCTAACTGGACCAGATTCATCAGGAGAGCTGAATTTAAACATTTACACTGCTCTGCTTTGGCACAATTAGATTTCCTTTAGTAAAAACACACAAAAATGAGTTTAAGACATGCACCTGCTTGGTTGTTACAAAAGAACAGAATTATTGATTCTTTTATTTTATAGTTTAACTTTACAGACAAATAATATTGCGTATCGTATTAGAAGTTCAGAAGGTGGTGGTGTGTGTGTGTGTG
>BJFM01000007.1:375529-386119 GCA_016586285.1 Arothron firmamentum
CCCCCCCCCCCCCCCCCCGCTGTTCTTACTACCCTTGCATTCGCGCATGTGTTTCTTCTAGTGTGAGACCCCTGAGTCTCCAGTCCCAGCATAGCAAGTCCTTCCCAGATGCACTCAGGCAGCCTGTGTCACCTTTGACCCCCCACCCCCCCAGACCAGTTCATTTAAACCGTGGGAGCATTTCATTCTGTGTGTCAGCCATAGTTTCCAAGCACGGCTGAACAAGATTTTCGCTTGCTTGGCGTCGTCGCTCGTGCATGAGCACCAGCATGGGTGAACGAAGGGCAGAAAAAGAAGGAGCACTTTGCTGTGGTTTATTTGTATGGACCTTTAGTCAAATAGTTTGAAGGACAGAAAGAGAAAGGGTAGCGCACACCCTAGCTAGTGACCTAATCAGAGAACAGCAATAGAGATAGATGGTGCAAAAGGACATGTTTGTTTTTTAAAAATGTTCAAGTATTGGATAGAAGCAAAGACCAGCTGCAACCATCAGCTGTCATGAGTGAGGCGAAGGATCTAGTAACAGGCTGAAGGGAGGCTGAAACTGTCTCCACTGCTGCGTTCACGCCCCACTAAAGCCAAATGACCCCCCCCCTCCCCACCATCAGCCGAGCCTTAGAACCCCGCAGGAAGTGTGTAAATGTTCGTACGTACTGACTGAGACTGATGTCTTGCAGCCTACCCTGAGTGCTTTGGCAACCATGAGTTGGAAGGTGAGTTCTCTGTGTGAGCCGCTGGCTAAAAGCAAGAACAGCAACGCTTGTTGTTTCAAGTCAAACCCAGAAACAAAAGGCTGCCATCTCTTTGTGTCTGCTCCGCCTGCATCCACTCATCCCCACTGAATGTGTGTGTTCATGCTCTTCTGTGCTTGCTGCTTCTCCAGTAGCGTTCACCGGTGTTTGATACATCTGACGCAGCTCCTCGCCTTTGAGCTGAGGCGCTCTGTCTGCCGTCTCAGTTGCAGAAGCCACGGCAGGTTCCACTCTGGACGGAGGGAACGTCGCGCTCGCCGTCTTCATCCTGGTTCTGCTGCTGTCTGTGCTGCTCGGCGGAGCTTACGTCTACGTCACGCGGTGAGCTCTGCGAGCGCTCGGATTAGCAGCCTGATCTCCGGGAGCTGGCTTTGAAGAGCTGTCTTTGGTTAACAGCTTTGACATGGTCTCAGTGCTCTGCTTTAGCTTTCTCCTCCAGGAAAACTGAAAGATGTTGGCCTGACTTCTGTTTTTCCTGCTGATTAGACTGACTCCTGCTGCTGTGGAGATTACCCAGACAAGCAGATGCTCATCTCTTTCTGTTTCCATATTTATCCGCTAGTGATCTGGGTGTAATTTAGCCGGAATACTTCCATATTTCTGTAATTGTTAGAATTCTCACAATGATAAAATTAAATATAAATCATTTTATTCACAGATGAATATTATATTTAACAATTTAACAACTGTTTTCTTTTGCTTTTTTCCTGTTTCCACTCTGGACGGCTGCAATTTTCTTCTCTCGTTCAGATGTCGATACCACTCCAACCTGAGGCTTCCTCTCATCTACCCCCACCCTTACCGACAGATCACTGTGGAGACCGAGTTTGACAACCCGCTCTACGAGACGGCAGGCGTGAGTGTCCAGTAGATTTGAAACTCTCGCTCCCTCACCTTCCATCCCATTGTTCTCTGCCTTGAAAAGACAGATTACTCACAGTGTTTGTTTCACTGTCACCAGGAAACTCGCGAATACGAAGTTTCGATATGAGAAGGCTCACGACAGACATTTCTGTTCGCCCCATCCCGACTCTTCATCCTCTTTCTGTACCGAAGGAGGAGCAGATGTAAATACAAATAGATGATGTCCAGCCCCCTTCGGCAATGAAACGCGCGGATGGATCCTGTTCTCTCCTCCTTTGACGAGCCTGCTTCCGAACGTGCGAGGACAGGAAGGAGACGAGAGGCTGAGCTTTGAAACTGGGTGCACTGGTGTTGCTGCAGGAGGACAGAGGTGAAGGACCAACAGGGTCAGAGGACGAAAAGGAGGGGAGAAGGGGAAGGAGCAGGGGACAGGATGCAGAATGAGGAAAGTGGACGGAAAAGCTTGAAATACTTTTTCTATTTTTGTGGGTCAGCTGATGTCAGAGAAATCAGAATTCAGTCTTTTCAGAATAGTTAACGTTGTAATCCTTAACTCGGAGCCGAGGTTTATTCAAATTTGTGGGCGTAAGTCAGATGTTGCAGCCCTTCGTGCTCTTTTTGACATATATTTGCTTTCATTGCTGGTTGCAGATGCATTCCTGACATTATCCATTTCACCTGAATCCACACAAGGTGGCTAATGCATCTTCTGAGAGGGTTATTTTGAAATTGGGCCTCGGCAATATGCTTCATCTTATTTTAGGCTACAACTCCCAACTAAAACCTCAGTTTGATGGGATAATGAGCAGAAGCGTGTTATAACTTAAAGCTTCCTGAGGTGATCTTTGTTTGTGTCCGTGGATAAAACAAAGTTGTTTATTGTGAACCCAAAATAGGAAACAGTGTCTTTCATTTTCAACTCAAGATGTCATTTTTTACTTTTAACTTTGGGATGTTGCAGCTTGCTGGTACTTTTAATCCAAGTGTACTCAACCATGCTGCTACAATCAGCTGTAAATTTCAAACTAGCTTGCAAGAGGCCTGAATCATGTTTCTGCATACAGCAGAAACATGTCATTTTGCCATTTTCTCCACTCAGATATTTCCTTGTATTGCTTATTTTAGCAATTTTTCAGCTCTTGCCACTGCAGATATTTTGCTTCTTTTATTCATTTAATCTTTCTCATTCTCTGTGCACTTAAAAAAGTTGCTGTGACAATTTGTCCCACCACTCCATCGGAGCTGAGAATACATCATTATAGGATGTTCACCACTTGCTTTAATGAAAATCCTCCAAACCCAAAAAAGTTTTCATGCTAATTAGATTGAAACAACGACACAATGCAAAGATGTTACCAGTTTTTCCCCACAACCGTTTCCACCAAACTGTTGTGCTGCACCATATGTGTCCACCAGGTGTCGCCAATTCGGCCAGAGTTTAAGGATTATAACTTTAGAGTCATGGAGCTTCTTCAGTCTTGATCTTAACTTTTTCTGCCTTTTTTTTATTATTATTTTTTGAAACATCAACATTTAGAACTCAGTGTTTCCTGTCGCAAAATGATAACAGACCAAAAAAGAGAATGATGGTAAGTGGCTTCCTTTTCTTTCTCAGGCTGAAGAGTTGTCCCCTGTCCTAAATCTGCCACCTGTCCGCAGTCACCTTTAAGGCTTTTTACTTCAGCTGGTTCTGTTCTGGATATAGTAATAGTTTAAAGTGGTATTTAAATCTCTGGCTCAAGGGCCAGCACTGTACTGATGTCTTCTTCTCACATGTAGTTAGTTCGATGACTGTCTTATTGTGGCCTCAGAGTTGCTCCCAGTCTGGTACCAGTTGATGGAAAAGGACCATGCAGTGTTTCACATTTGAAGGTTTCAGTGCGAATAGCGTAGCTGCAGTTCAATGACTGATGTTTGATTGCAAGCTCAATCACCCCAAGAGATGATGTATTTATTTTGATGTACTGTATATGTGATGTTTTATGCAGATTGATAAATGTACATTTTCTTTAAATAACAAGACAATTGTTAACATTTTCCCTAAGTAAATGGCAAAAAAAAAGTTAAATAAAAAGGACAAAAGGCTTTCTAAACACTGGGATAATTTGTTATATATGTTGTATATAGACATTATTCGACTTGTGTGGATAAGCACAGTTGTCTTAATGGTTAATATTTCCCATAAATCTGTCCATAGTGTGGTCACATCTTTTAAATCTAAAAAAAAACAACCATGCCCTTAAGGACCAGATTTCAACACCCCTGGCCTCCAGGATAAGGCCCAAAGATACCTCCTGTGTGAATCAGGACATGTCCAGACTTGCCCTGAAATGATCAGAGTAACCTGATGATCAAAGGATTTGTGAGGCTTTAATCTTCAATCGGGTGAGGGGAAAGGCTTTGATCACAAAGACTCTTCTCCACTGTTTGACCTGTACTACTTTCATTTTCCTTTGCATGCTCTACTGTGCGACTACTTTGTATTTTGGATATCAGCTGCCGCTTTAATTCTTTCTGATCAGCAGCTCATCCTGGATCCTGTTGATTAAACTCAGGATTCTCTTTGCTCCTTAATACTGGAATCGAATACTCTGGCACCTCACCCGTCCATCGAGACTGACCCTCATCTTGGGTGAGTAGAAAACTGTTGAAATACACGATATGTGGAATTCATGCAGTGACAAAGACAACCATAACAGCAGCCCCACGAATGATGGCCCGTTTACGCGATTCACCTCTTGACATTCCCCCACTGATCAAATGGAGGGTGCCATTTTCTTCATTTAGCTTGTTTGATGTGAATAACAACCAATAAATCAAAGCACAATGAATCAACACAGACACAACTCAAAAAAAATAAATGTCTGGATCGTAAACAGCGTCTTCCAAACATCAACTTCTTCCAAATGGAAGCAGTGCTGGCTTCCTTAGACTTTTTCTTGGATGAGTATTCCAGTCTAGCGGTTACTCCCTGTGGGTGGGGAACAAATCCTGCCCGCCGGTGTTCTCCTGCTGCCAACACATTTTTAAAGTTTAAATGATTCTTTCCGTGAATGCTAATAACAACATATTGCTCAATTCCATGCTAATATTTTGCAGAGGCTTTCCCGCAGCGCTTAATTCAGCTGTTGTGAAGCCGTTAACCAGATGCTTGATGGTGTTAAGCTCTCTGCGGAGCACTGCCCACGCAAGTTTAATGAACCGAAGGCCGTCGTGGAGTCAGAAATACATTAGCACCAAAATAAAATCATTAGGACTCTCAGCACACAACAACATTAGTTCACACCACTGAAACAAATGAGCTCCTAAACGTGTTTCAAGAATAGTAGGTGAAAAGCAGTTCGTTAGATTCGGTGCCATAATGTTTGTTGCGAAGGAACACGCTGACTTGTTGAGAAGATTGTCTCGGGTTCTTGCACTAGCTGTCCAGTGACGGGAGAGAACCTCCAGGCTTGTTGCTAAACAGCAGGATGTTTCTGCTCTTTGTCCTTTCACAAAGCGTCGTGTTGAATGTAACATGCCTCGTTTGCCAGCCCGTTGGCTTTGAAGAATATAAGATGCTGTATAAATGCTAAATTTCACATTTTTCTGAAGATAAACATTTGAAATCTATTTGGAATCATTGCTTTAAATTTCTGCTTTCTTCTTCAAATCAGTCTCAAGATGCAGATCTTTGTGAAGACCTTGACCGGCAAGACCATCACCCTGGAGGTGGAGCCAAGCGACACCACTGAGGATGTGAAGGCCAAGATCCAGGACAAGGAGGGGGTCCCTCCTGACCAGCAGCGTCTGATCTTCGCTGGCAAGCAGCTGGAGGACGACCACACCCTCTCCCACTACAACATCCAGAAGGAGTCCACCCTCCACCTTGTGCTCCGCCTGACTGGTGGAATGTAGATCTTTGTGAAGTCCCTGACTGCCAAGGTCATCGCCCTGGAGATGGAACCAAACAACACCACTGACGTTCTAAAGGCCAAAATCCAGCATCAGGAGGGGATTGTTTTATTTTTCCTATTGTATTTTTTCATCTATTCACGTTCTTTGTTTTGAATATTTACCATTTTTGTAATTCAAAACAAAACGCTCCCAGATTTGGTTGCATATTCTGGGATGCAATAACAATAAAGGCTGATTCTGATTCTGAGTTCACCCTCCGCCTCCACCTCCAACCTGAAAAATGCATTGATCACTGAATGAACTTCAGCTATGTCACATAAGTTGCAGATGAGCAGCAGTCGCCTGGAAGGCTCGTCTCCATCGCAGAGTGATGCTCCGGCGTTCAGGTAGTCTTTGGAACAGATGTGCAATATTCTCTCCTCTTTGCTCCGCAGGTCTTGTCTTTCCTTCCCTTCCTTCTCCTTCTCTCTGTTTATGATCTTCTTCGCACACCCACTACACCAGCTCGATCTTGGGGTCTAGGGGCCAGCGCTTCTCCCATTCTTCTCCATCCTCTTGCTCCGTCCTCTTGCATTGTTGTCCTAATCAATCCCCTGTGTCTGCGTGCAGTCTGAGTGCTGCTGTGGGTCAGATCTCACCCCCCCACAGCAAACCTCTAAACCGGACTCGACGGTGTCCCTGATCTGCAGCTGCCTTGAACAAAATGTCGCCTCCTGAACGAACAAGAGAGTTGATTTAAAATATGAGTTTATTATGTTTCAAGGGATTAACTAATGGTACACGTGACCGGCCTCTGATACAGAACGTCTAACCATCATGTACATGTTATATTCAGAGACTTCTGAAGAGCACGTTTGGTTGTTTACGTCCAGGTGTGTTTCAGGTCAACAGGGATATTTTCCAGTGTTCCTACAGGACAGTCTCTGCGCAGGAGTCACCGAAACGAGCGTGTAGATTCCTCTCAAAGTCTCTCGTTATTCTGCGTGAAGGCAGGTGGTGAGGAGGAGGAGGAGGAGAAGGAGGAGGAGGGCAGAGGAAGTGCTGGCTGGAGCGGGAGCTGCTGGACTCGTCACTGACTGACTGCACCTGGATGCTGACAGCGGGCACGGGCAGGCGCTGAGACGGCTGTGGCCGAGGGTCCCTGGGCTCCAGGCTCGTCTGGGAGTGGGCAGGTGAGGGGGGGCAGGAGATCTTCAGGTGCAGAGTGATGCTGAGAAACAGTGGTGGAGCTATTTATTCCTCCATCAATCCCCATTCACCCACTTTTAAGTTTGACCTAATAATTGCTGTGGCTTCAAAGCAATTAGGTTTAATGTAATTTTCTAATGTTGGAGACAAAATATTAATGTGTCAACTTGTGCTGACGGTTTTTGATTGATCTGATGTTGAGAAGCAGGAGGTGGATGGAGAAACAGGAAGAAAAAGCAAGTTGCTAAAGATAATATTCATGCAGGACCAGTGACAGATGAAGAACTGAAACTGGGAACCAACCACTGAGAGAAAGAAAATCTTAAACAATCAAAACTGGATGAAGCCAAGCTAGCTTCATAGAAATACATTGAAAAATATTTGTTAGGTTTTTGTTTACTTAATGCTGTGACATCATTGTAAAATAGACTTGCATCAAAGCTCCAGTATTGCTGGCACTAACGTGGTTTATTGTTCGTTCACACCAATGGATTTATTATAATACAAATGCAGAAAATAGGACATTCTGCAGCATTGTAACAAACTGAATAAGCCAGAAATAACAATTTTAAAGGATTGACAGGTGACCACAGCAGGTGGAGAGCAGAGGTTTTCCAAGTGTGAGGCGCCTGACCCCGGGGGGGAATCAGGCCCGGTCAAGGGAGGAGAGGGCAGAAGAATGCAGCAGGAGGTAAAAAAGGGAAGAAGGCACAAGCAGCTCATGGAGGTCAGTAATGTTCAAACCTGACTAACAATTTGAGTCACATTGAAATATCCTCAATTCATACTGAATCCATGGTAACACTGTGTTGTAGTTCCCCAGGTATCCAGAGGGGGCAGCATCGCCTTCGAAAACCTCTGATCTAAACTCGCCTACATGCACGGCACTGGACTGCCTCTGCACGTGTTTTCAATTCTTTTCTGTCATTAATGTACAAACCTGCAGCTTTAAACCAACCCATTAAAAAAATACAGTCATTCAACATGCTTTTAAATACGATGATGCAGCTGCTATAAATGAGGATCGTGTGTGTTTCTGAAGGCCCTGCTGTCCCAGCCAGTGTTTTTGTCGGGTGAGTATGTCAGCGCGCTGTAGGGCACGTTCAGCTGCAGCACACAGTACCTGCGGTCTAAATCCGTGGGGTCGGGCGTGACCGTCGAGTACAGGTTAGCCTGCTGGGAGGAAATGCACAGACGCACGAAGAGAACGTGTGTACACAACAGAACGGGCATGCACAAGTGTGTAAACACATGCACAGTTCACAAACACACACACACACACACACACACACACACAGATAATAAGGATGAAGAAATCCAGTGCAAAAAAGGAGCATAGCAACATGTTTGACATTGTTCTGATCTACATGTTGGAATTATTATAAAGTTTAGGCTCAGACGGAAAGATTGCAATAGTCCGTCAGCGTCCGTTTCAGTCAGTACATTTTATTTTGCACATACATGTGAAATTGAGTGTCAAAATTAGTCACAAAAGCATCATCTAGTGAAAATCCTAAAAACACTCCATCTGTCACACTCTGCAGTGGCATCAAAAATCAAACGATTGCAACAAATCAGACACAACAAGAGGTCAAAGGAAGCTCAGCGTACTCACATTCAGGGGCTGGAGGCTTAATGTGGGTGGGGGGGAGGCTCGCTTTCGGCCTTTATTGCCTCCATGGGAACCTTGAGTGGGGAGTGGGTGGAACTCTTGGGCTGAGTGACCAACAGGAAGCAGTCAGCATGCAGGAAAAGGTGGGAATTTTCAAGGATATAGCGAAACGTGTTCTAGATACTTTTGGTTTTGCAACTCAGCACTGGACCTGTGGTCTTACCAAGGTTCCTTTGACTTTAGGGTCTTAATTACAAAACAAGATGATTGAGTAATTGTTTGACCAAGTCTTTGGTGGTTTGACCGAAGATTAGAATTGTATCATAGATCAGTGAATGCAAATAGCCAAAATGAAGTGTGGAGGCCTGCTGTTCACAACTCTTGATATTTGTTCAGTTTCAGTCCAGATCTTTAACGCTTTTGGTCAAAATCCTTTGACCTTTGACTCTTTGCTGTGAAAGGCGGCTTACTGATCCTAACAGTAATTCTTCATGAGTCCTATTTTGATTGTCGTTGCTGAGGAATCTGTTGACAAAAGTACAGAACAGTGTGAGCTTATCCTCCCTCTCGTACCGCCGTCGTCACACTACAGGGTAAACGCGAGGACGTATTAAACAGCAAGACTTGAAGCGAGAAAGAGACGGACATAAAAGGACAGTTGTAAGTGTTGAACAGTGCCTTTTCAGCAACACTGTGGGACAGAGGAGAAACATACAGTATTAGAAAACACAACAACCGTTTGACAAACCTAGACCAGATGGAGTGACACACATTTAAATGACTGAATACAAACGAGCGGCTGCGTGTGTGCATGTCCAGATCTCGTTCCCTCACCTCCTCGTCGCTCTCGGCCTCCGCCGCCTTCTTCTCCTTCTTCTTCTTCTTGTCATCCTCCTTCTTTTTATCCTTGTCCGGCAGGATGTCGTCCAGCCAGGCCAGGTCGTGCTGGGAAAACATCATATCCAGCAGCTTCCGGACCACCATCAGACCCAGAATCTGCAGGAAATGAAAAGAGGGATAATCAATAACCCAACAGGCCATCATCGCGAGCCCTTATGAGAAGCACGGCGGAGAGTCCCAGTGTTGATGCCGCCTGTCAGGGACCTGTTGTTTCACTTCAAGCTTTGTTGCCGTCAGAGACTATCTGATTCAGACTGCCTCTCTGATGGAATGGAGTTACAAAACAAATGTTAGACCTTGCGTTTAGCCGAGCCTTCTGAATTACACTCAACATTTGATGTCATTAGTAACTAGCTTCAGTCGTGGCTGCGCAGGATGGGGTTTTTTTTTCCGACTCGCTTTTACACTCACCATTACTGGGAAGATGATGGCAAGGAAGGTTGATTTGAGGATCCAGAGGACAGCCAGACAGACCACCTGGACCAGGGTGAACAGGTGGACCCGCCGCAGAGGCACGTGCCGCAGGAAGGAGAAGTCTGGCTGGTGCTTGGGTGGCATCAGGTAGAGCTTGATGCGCTCCCAGAACTGCACCAGGAGAGATCAGTGGATATCAATGCACTGACCGGTATGGACTTTGTATATGAATATGTTGGTAATTGAATATCACACTGATATTTGATTCATTGACAAGTTGGGGATAAATGACAGAAAAGAAAGTGAAACTCGTCAGCATCACACTTAAGCTACCTGGATACCACCCAGCGAGGCCACGCCCATGTAAAGGAACACCCCATACAGGACCGGCATAGGAATGAACTAATGGAAAAGAAAACACATTAGAAACATGTTAAGGTCGTGGTAAACGATGGACTGTCAAAGGAATTTGCCAATTCAAAAGTAACTGCTAGGTTTTGAAGTCTTAAACTGTGAATGCTGTAAAATTCAGATCTTTCCAGGATTCTTGGTGAAGAATTGCAGCATACCTGAAGAATAGGAGCGAGGAAGACTGACAGTCCAGTCAGAACAAACACCAGGATCCCCGTCAGCCTCTGCTCTCTGTAAACGCAGGCTCATACTGAATCCAGGCTAAATCAGAGCTCGGGCAGAGGTGCAGAGTCGGAGCAGCCCTACCTGACTCCAAGGAACTGCGGCTGCTCCCCAGGGGCGCTGCTCTCGCTCTCCATCTTCAGAGAATCGATGTGTGCGATGGAGATGACTGTAGCTGCCACGTACCAGGGCAGACCCATAAAGGAGCACACAGCCATCAGGATACCCACCCAGAACAGGTCCAAGTGGTACCCACAACCTTTCTGCAGAGTCCATGGATGGAAAATGTTGTGATGCTTGTATTTCTTATGCTTAAGATATATATATATA
>BJFM01000008.1:17429-38133 GCA_016586285.1 Arothron firmamentum
TTATAACTGTACTGGGAGTTTTCCTTCATCTGCCTTCCAGGCCTCTTGCCTCGATACCAGCCAGCTCCACAGTAAATCACAAGGCTGGGGCTATAAAACACACAGAAGGCTGCAGTGCTGTATGCCATCTCTGTTTGACAGGAACTGTATTTCCATTAATTATGGCTGAAATGATCCATTCCTTAAGTGGGACTATAAATCAGGGTCTTTAAAAATCAGTCTTTCTTGTCTCACGTCCCTGCTCCAAACAGCCTACCTCATGATTAACATGTAAAAAAATAACTTTTACCCTATCACCCCTCCCTGAATATGGGGACGATTCCGATTATGACCGCTGCTCCTTTGACCCCATTTCCAGATGCAAGTGTATGTATTGACATCTCTACAAAGTGTTCAAGGCTTCTCGAAGGTGGATGTTAGTTCCCAGCTGACCTACATCCATCTGCCCCTCTGAGACTGAACATTGAAAATAGTTTTCCTGCCTGGGTAGTAAAGTTACCCTGCACCAATCCAGCACCACCAGCTGAAAACTGAGAGCACCTCCTGACAGGATCTGAGGGCCTTTAATAGGAGACCAATGCCTGGAATGTACAAGCTGGTTTATTTAGTCAAGCTCAGTGATCTGTTTTTCCAGGATCCCTATTATGCCTAATGAACACAAACACATGAACCGAAAATGAACGGGAGGCCTACAAAATAATGGCGGTTTCTTTCTTTTCTTCATTCATCTAGCCAATGTTACAGGGGCTGCATGAGAATGTGCTGTCAGTCTACGTTTGATTGGATTTCTATCTCCTGACACTGAGGCATAACAAGACCCACTGATTTAGATCAGATCAGGAAGACAGCTCCCCACTGGGGACTTCTGGTGTGTCAAACATTTGTACCTGCCTTGCAGCGCTCACTTTCCAATAGCAAAAATCAATGAGCATGTACCATGTGATATCTATTAACATGCAGCTGCCATTGCTACCTTCTAGAAAGTTTTTACAAGGAATTAGCTGTGGTTCTGTTACGGGTAGTTAGACATGGCCGTGGAAAGATCATGGTAGAGGGAAGCATTGCCAGATTTTTGGAAGTGCCACTGATGGGAGGACTTTCATGGGTCACAAATGAGAACATTTGAAGGAACCTTTGACTGATTCCAGTATAAAGTAGTTGTTGATATGGGAGAAAATAAAACCATGTTGGTGATGTCACAACTGGGGTTTTAAAATATTTTACGAGCATTATAATATACTGTCAGTTCTGTCATTATTTAGTTTTTGAACATTTTGTGATATCCATCCACACTGATAAATGAAAATATTTTTTTATTCACAGCCCCATGAGTAAGAAAAAATGGAGGGGAAACAAAAAGAGATCCTCAGCTGTCTGTGTTCATCCTGCGGTGATAATAATAGATAATATTTCTCCTGTGACAATATATGATGTGCTAATGTGCTGTAGCTGTTATCAACTTGTGCATGATGGCATTGCTGAAAATGCTGAATATCAAATATTTGATCTTATGAGGCAGTAACTTGATAAATGTTCACTTCTGTCTTTAAAAAAAAAAAATGCCCTTAACGGTCATAAAATAATGATACCTTATAACACATAACCTTATAGATAAAGCAGTGTGTTAAACAATAGCATGCACTTTAAAAGATGCAGGAGTAGCACCTGACTGCAAAAGTGAGATAATATAAAAATTTGAGTTGCACCAAGACAAAGTTCTTGCATCTTCTTGAGGGGGGGTGGGGGTGGGGGGGGGGCCTCCAAAACTCCAAAACTCCAAAACTGAAGCCAAGCATCTTACTTCCCCCTGGTGGTAGTCTGCAGTATTTCTACCTCAGCGTTTCTTCGAACATGTGCTGAATTAAAACTTACAGTTTAAGTCACATAAATGCTCCCAAAGGTGATTTCTGTATGCTAACATGTCTGCATGCTGGCTTCACGTTAGTACAAAGGGTCAAAAACGGTCATCCATTTTCCATCTTTATTTGTGTTCACGAATGTTTGCATGATGGTCAGCTTCTCTCTGCGGATCCTGGTCACATCACTCCTCTTATCTGCTGCCAGCCAACAACATCTTGAGTACATCTTGTGTACTGCAGAGTGATCTCATGTCATAAAACAAACTGCTCCTCTTCTCGCCTTTGCTCTGTCTGTCTTTACTTCTGTCTGGCATAGGTGATGGAAGATATTTTTCTCGCTTTCCTCTTCACCAACGGAAAAATCAGCACGAGTCCAGCTCCTTCGCGGAGTCGTTAAATAGTTGAAATGAAAAATGAAAGTCTCAATGGCATCATTCGCGTCTGCATCCCGCCTCTGTTTTTATGTCTGTTTGTGAATGTGTGAAATATCTGAGGTGACTGAGAACTTTATTGCTTTGAGCTTGCCGCAGAAGAATGCTTCTCTGAGCGTTTGACACCTGGCTTTGGAAAGCACTGGCACTGCAGTCTGCAGGTTGCCTCCTGCCCCTTTCCTTGCAGACTTGAGTGAATTGTAGTACATGGCGTGCGCTTGCTTTTCTTTAATCATGGAGATGAATAGAGGGAGATTTGGGTCTGATGACGATTAAAGCATGTATATTCAATATTTGGCTTCGAAAACTTTAAAATGTATCACCCAGAAGCTGAAAGAGACATTTCAATTCATAACCTCCTCCCTGCAGTGTCTGCCTTTCGTCTCTACCTTGCCCCATAAAGGAAATGATTGATTTAACCCATAATAGCTCGTACTGCTAATTTATTTTACTAATTATATCAAGCTGGCATCAGGGTCTTTATGGCTTGACTGATAACCCCTCCCTTTGTTTTTTTCCCTCTCCTTTCTATCCCTCTTCTAACCCTTGCTATACGCCAGAGCGTTCTTTCAGTCCATGGCCCACAAGTATTAGGACCCAGAACTACTGCACCTCCACTTCCTGAAGACATCGATGAAGTTGAGGATTCTGTAAAAATCACAAGACTAATTAAAATTAAGGAACCACTGGTAAGGAAATTTTCATTTCCTACACTTTAGCAAATACATACATAAAGACTTGGACATAAACATAAAACCTGCTGGATTGGACAAAGTACCACAGGTTGAAGGCAAAAGCAGTAAATGCCTGTTGAGTTTTATTTAAGAGCTTAGAACAACACATTAATCTGTAATCACTGTTCACAGATGATTCAGTGATTCCTTAATATCATTTAGAGCCAGTTTAAAGCTAAGCATAAGAAATGTATCTCTATATGAATTACAGTATATTGCAGGCATTGCGCTGTATCCCACTCCAGGTATAGATATCTGTAATGTCAAAGTATCATTCAAGCCACAATCAAAGCTAATAGCATCATGCCTTGGTGGTACTTTCCTGTGGAAATCCAAGCCACAACCTTGAAGTTGTAAGCACACCAAAAAGTGACCACAATTACCCTGTTCCTGACCATGAGTATTTTCAGCCAGTCTGGCCTCTGTGTCTGCAAACGCTTCCATCCTGGTCAGCATTGCTTTCTCAGTCAAACATGCTTCTCACATTCATGCTCTACAGACTTGATCCCAGACATCAACAACCACCGGTCTGTCTCAGCTTCACTTCCCACCTGCATGGTAGCAGCCTCTGGGATGTGATTCTCAGGGATCTTTTCCAGAGTCTGTCTATTCTGGGTGATTGTTACACTGCAAGTGTTTTCCTGGATTTGTGTGTTACACCTCAGCTTTGTTTACGGTCAGCTGACCCTTAAAATGTCCTTTTTTTATCTTCATCTTTTGTTGCAGCACTTTGCGCAACATAAAAGCCCCAAACTGTCTCATTGCTGCGCACGCCTTCGCCCCAGACTCCTTAATTTTCACTTGTGGTTTTTGCACTCACCACTATTTTGGCTCCAGGCCGGAGCGCTCGTCTGACCACACCCTGGGTAAAGCAGAACACACCTAAACCATTTTTGGGTTCCTGCTTGTTGCTTGTTCTGTGGTGCTGTTAACGTGGCTCAGGGGAATTTTCATTCTTCCTAACGCTGTCTTTGATGCTTCCTAGTTTTGTCCTTTCCAAAGCCTGTTATTGGTTTCTGGAAACCATAACGTAATGTACACCTACCATGCTTTACTCATTCATATGATATGTCATTCTTTTCTTATATTTTATTAAAATATTTATGACATCGTGTATTATTTTGCAACATTCAACAGTTCACCAGTACTGCCCACTATCCCATGTCAGCTACAATGTAGATATTGTCAGTGGTGGAATGCGCTCCAGGGCACGAGATCCCTCTGAATGAGTGAAAGAGAACATCCATTGTAAAGATTTGTTTTTGCAGTAGTTGGGAATCTCCTAAGAGTTATTTTTGAATGTGTTTTACATTTGTTCTGGCTGCACAAACACAAGGCTAGTTTGAATCCCCTTTAAGATTAGAACCAGATTATTCTTAGGACCTCAAAGAGAAGGTTTCAGTTTAGGTTTTCCATCATCCTGTTTGTATCCACATGACTTTAGTCAGAATCAAATCACTCCTCTCTTGTCACCACTGCAAAATTAACATGTCCCCAGAGAGTCGGACTTGCATTTGTCAAATAGCTCCTGTGGGAGTTATTGGGGGGAGGGGGGGGGGGGGGGGATCCTAAAGGAACAGAACCTTTCAGTGATTCTGCTGTAATTTCTGTATGCTGCCATGCCATGAAAGCAAATTTTCTGGAAATTCATTTTTCATATTTCCATTTAATGTTTAACCTTTTATAATCGACGGCTGTTTTTAAAAGTTATCAATGAAACCCCAGTTTTGTCTATTTCTATTGTCATGTTTTTGTTGTAATAGCTCTTTATTATTGCATGAGGATGATATGATGAGAACTAATAAAACCTGTTATGAGCCTTACTGCTGCACTTTGAACTAATTGGCGGCAAAAGAGGAACTTTTACTCAACTGGACTAAACGAAGGCGTGGGTGCTTTGTTCTGGGCTGAATAAAACAAGATTGCATGATTTCTTTCTTTCTTTCTTTTCTTAAGTAGACAAAATTTGGAGCTACATTAAAGTTCACATTCTCTGACCACACCAGCAAGCCTTCATTGCTTACCAGGTCTCAGCAGAAGGTATCGTTAGCATAACAATGGAAACAACATGACTGATATTGTGTGGAAAGATTCGGTTCATATCATTTGTAGATATATAGCCTCTATTTGCCTTTGATATATTCTGTTTAATCAGGTTTATTTTTTGTACAGAGTTAGTTTTTAGGGCAGAGCTTCTAACATGAGAATAAATCCAGCGTTTGGTCTCATCCATTCCTTTTTACAGCAAGTATTCTGATACTCATATTCAGATAATCATGAGTCACATTTGTGTCTTCCAGAATAAAAGTCTAAAAGTTTTTAATTCTTATCACCTAGCTCGGTTGTTAAAAGTTCTTGGAAAGCGTCCCAAAACAAGTGATGAAAGCTCCATCATATAGCATTTATTGATCAATCTTTATGACATAACCTAGAGTTGACTTATAATGGAGAAGATCTTGTCTCAGAAGGGGAACAGTCGCAGAAGGCAGCACTCCAGCTGCTCACCCTGACCGCTGCTACAATCTGAGAACATCAGAGGTCGACATGTCTGCTGCGGCTGGTTCTGTTCCTCTCATTTGGAGATTCCTGAGGACGAATCATGCAGATGTAAATACCAGATTGGGCGATGCTCACGATGTGACACTCCCACTCTTCTCCTGTTTGCTGTGTTATTGCCAGCTCCCTCGGTGCCCCTCAGTCGGCCGGCACCCTGCCTGTCAGACAGTTGTTCATTCACTTCTCCCACTCAGTTCATCTTCAGTCGTTCTTGGTGTCTCTATTGCTCCCATTCATTCTTTCAGCTGGTTTTACTATCAGAACCATTACTCTAGTCAGTCTAACAATGTGTGCCTTCATTCTTCCGCCAACATATTTTATTTGAGTTGATGTCTGGGCATTAAACCCTTGATGAAACTACAGATTAGCTAGAGTGTGTGTTTGTCTAAATGGATCTTGATTGGTAAGTAGTTTTCTCCATTTCCATGTTGACAGACACTTTGTTGCATTGTTACAGTTCTTTTGTCACTTTATTGAAAGCCGTAGCTGCGATTAAATGCTGCCTCCAGTAACATGACATGAACAATGTCCTGCTCTTTCCCTTTTCCATTCGGTCTGCGCTGCTGAAAAAGACAGGACTGGTTTCCCCATTATGACTGGACGTCACTGGGTGCAATTAAGTGGAAATTGTAGACATGCAGAGTCTGTGCCACCCGTTTGGCAGTGCCATGTCCAAAGAATCTCACTTGGCACCAGCTAGCATCTTAATACCGTTATACCATCCCTGCTCCTGGCCACCCACCAGCTCGAATTCTTTGTTGACCTAAAGATGGATTTTACATGGCATTATAGCGCAATAGCTTCTGCACATAAAATGAAGAGTATTTGGGCAACACTATTACAATATTATTATTGACAAAGCTCCAATTGGCAGATTGACCCAGGGGGATTTTCTGTGCTTAATAAGGCAGTTCATTACTGCGAGGAGAGAGCAAAGTCCTCTGATCGATTCAGTTCACGTTGACATTAGTTTTCCATGAATGCCAATCACTGGTAGAAGCCTTTGGCAGCTTGACATGCCATGCTTTTCTCATCTGTGGCAGTCGAGCCTCATCTCCTGTCTGACACAAGTAGGACAGTGGGATTGTGGCAGTTTTCATTTCATGTATCTGGAAGCTCTCGCAGATAAATTCCAACAGCTAAACTCAGTGTCCTCCTCATCTCACTTCTAATCATATTACCATTATTGCATGTTTAAACTTTGCTAGACTATCTGTAGACTTTGGCAGTCGTCAAGGAAGAGTCTAAATAGGCGAATGCGTGTTGAAAACAAATTGACCCTTATTTTCTCTATTTACCTGTAAATGTTGAAAATACTGACACTGGCTTGGTAGTAGCAGAGCAGCTAATGCCATTAGAGCAGACAGCACAGATGTTAGTGTTTTGCAGACAGACACATACTTTAAAAGCAATTTATCCTTCACTTGATGGATTAGGCTCTAGTGTCATGGGAGCTCTGTGAAGGAAGATGAAGCGCCACATAGAAAAACATGAGGACAAATGGAGAACTCTGCTGCAGACCTTGTGGGCGTGGATGTGTGTAATCACTATTAGAAAACTGCAGAACCAAATACATTTCTCGAGCGAGTGAGATGTTCATGATTAAACAGTATTAACTTTGTAAAGTTGACATAAAATATGTGCCAAAACATGCTAAACACATTCAGAAGGATGAAATAAATCCTGAACTGGACTTTCCTCCTCAGTGATCTGAATGCCAGAGACACTAAATGCAGCCGCTGTTGCCCAGGTGCTGATTCCTGGTCCAAAGTGCTGTTTCTTTTAGTTTGAATAACTGGGGAAAGAACTGTGCTACAACTGTCTCTGACAACTGGGACTCTAATGAAGAAATTTAACTTGTTGGCAAACATCCTTCTAATTTACATGCCAACACCAGGCAAAGAAATGCACACAAGTAATAAAAGAGACACAAATAAAACCCATACACCTGAATGCACCAGCACCTGTGCTGAGGTGGGCTGGTAAATTTATTCTCCTTGCAACTGGGGAATGGCTAACATTAAGTTTTAAAGAAACAGAGGCAGAAGAGGAAAGAGGGGTGGAAGATGACAAATGATGGTAATCTGCTGCATTGGCCCTCCATTACATTACCTGGCAGCTTGTCCTGGAATCTATCCTGCTTACTGTAATTATCATGATAATGACCTGAAATTTTCCTTTTCTCAGCGTACTTGTTGATTATGACTGGAAGGTCAAGACCAAGGTTAAGGAAATAAAAGGAAACCAGAGCCTTCTTTAGTGGAGGAATAAGAGAGGAAGCAGGGAGGGGAACTTTTATTGGTTGTGATCACAAGTCATTTAATAAAACAGGTGGAAAGGCATAAAACCGGTCACCCAACAGGGATTAACTAGCTGTTACACACACACACACACACACACACACACACACACACACACACACACACACACACACACACACACACACACACACACACACACACACACACAAATCATTTCACATAAATCCTTGGCTGTCTTTCACAGGTCTCCATTTCCATTTTTTTCTATTGCCTCTTTGCAACAATAGTGTAGGTTTTCATCTGGGCTCCTGTTAATTCTTTACAGTGTGGTATTAACGTTTATAGGTGCCCATAACACTAGAGGGATTTTCTGATTACAACTAAATACACTGATACTACATGATTTTATTCTTTTTTGGGGCGTACTTGGCTGTGTGGCATTTACGGAAGTATGTAATAACTCGTAAATTTGCTAGACAATGTTTTGAATGGTCATGTGCCGTATGTGTGCAGGGCTCGATGCCACCTCAGTGAGGTAAGGTGAAATGACACACTCGAATGCCAGATATGATTGGAGGTAATTGAGTTTTAATGTCCAAAAGGCCCATTGCCACTGCGTGTTGGATTTTTCCATGGATCACATCTGGTGTGAAGAACGCCACCATGTGTTTCTACTGCACTTAAATGTCTACCTCTAAACATAGCAACCCACACAGCAGTTGGCAGGAGTTTATTGTCATTGTTTCACCTTTGCTGTAAAGTGACATCATGTCAAAACACCTCAGTCTTTTTGCCTGACCAACTCCTGTTTATTTTCCCTTGTCGTTCTCCATTTAGATGGAAAAATAATGTTTGTGAAATGGCAGCGTTCAGATTGGTTTACCTGACGATGAACTGAGTAATTAGGCTGTCGGCCATGTGTTTGAAATTCAGAACCTTTCTTGTTACGCTTGCAGGCAGCAGGGTTGGAGTGGCTTATGGGTATCAATACTTCACCTTTGCAGATGTGAAATATCCTTCTTTTTTCTTCAATGGTGGCCCTTCGCAGATACCCAACATGCTCTACACACAACTATATGTAATAAGCCAGGATTGTGTTTTCAACATCCACACAGCTGGTTTACAGTATACACACAATTTGACTTCCATCATGTCATACAGCTATTCATTCAGTCCATCAGCAGCCAGAGGGCAGTGGAGTTGGCTATAAACAGTTGGCTAGCCAGGAATTTAAGTGTAACCCAGGCAAGCAAATGTGATGTAACATCCAACATTCAGCTCGCCTCACTCCTGTTATCTGCCCAAATTTCATGGCACGGCAGTTTGATGACAGTTTTCTGGACAACCATGTATGCATTCCACTCTCTCTACTAAACACACTCACTCATGCATGTGGAGATTCAATCTTCCCTCTCTGTTCTCTCACTTTTTTTCTGCTCTGTATGAGGTGTGAACCATTTGTCATCGCACACGTAATGTGGCTACCATGTCAGCAAGTATGTTTCACTGAGCTTTGTTTGGAAGTGCAATGACTCAATGTAGAAACCCCTGAAGTTTTGCACATTTAGTAGGCATACTGGCGCCATATAGACCTAGAGTCGTCCAATCGGTTTACCGTGACTGATTCAGGTCGATTCAGTTTTATTTTCTTTATTAGGTTTAAAGAAATAAGGCAGAGCAGCAGAAACCCAATGCAAAGATTCTTTGTTCTTGATATGCATTTAATAAGGAAATCATCGTTCGCAGCAGGAAGGCAGAGTCAGCCTTGAACGACGT
This sequence comes from Arothron firmamentum, assembly GCA_016586285.1. Lineage (NCBI taxonomy): Eukaryota > Metazoa > Chordata > Actinopteri > Tetraodontiformes > Tetraodontidae > Arothron > Arothron firmamentum. The sequence continues at coordinate 27,047 of BJFM01000008.1, forward strand.
AGAAACTCCACACACGTTATTATCCTTTTCCATGCAGTTGAACCTAGTCTCTGGCCTCTAATTGCTAACATGGTGTAGCCATTCATCAGATATAGTGGCTGTGCAGCATCAATCATTGAGTCTTCTGAGGATTTGAAAAGACCAGTTTGGCCTGACATCAGGTCAAAGCACAAGGTTACGCTCAACCTCTCAGAAGAGCTCACCCTGCTACAGATACACCTACACATGCTGCCATTCGTGTGTGCACGTGCACTGAAACCCTTTCAGACATTCAGAAGACTTCCTGCATGATTTCCATGCTTAAGGAAAAGTCTGAAATGACTTCCATGTGCCAGTAGGCGTTGAATGCTCTGCGTAAACCTCATGGTAATGCTTTGCCGCAACCCCAGGAAGTCCATTTTAGTGCTTAAGGGTCTTTGGCTACCATGTTTTGTATGCTCTCTCCCCCTGCAGACAGACACATGCACGCTACACCTTTTATTTAGGTACTACCCTGGCTGTTTATGCATTTGTTTAACGGCACAGGGACTCTACATGGCTGGATCATACACACACAGGGCAGGTGATGCCGTGGTTATTTACATTGCCAACCAGTGCGTGGTCCCCATAATCCAGTCCATGTGTTAAAGATAATTTTAATCAGTGTGAACAATCAGACCAAAACAATAATTTTCTTGGGTGTTTTGTACTTTTGCACAAAACTGGCAAACATTTTTCTGTGATTAAATAATCAGGCATGGCCAGAGGTTAAACATCTGAATGAAAAGGACATATTATTGTAGAAGTAAGGTTCTGCTTTAATTGCTCTGCGGAAAGAATGCTTACTGCTTCTGACGATGGCCAGACAAATTATGCCAAGTGTTGGTATTGAAACTCCTGGGCTAAAAAAATATGTTTTGGGGCTACAACCCAGTCCCACTAAATATGTGGTGCTGTAATCACCCCTGCCACTTATAATAAAATTCAGTAAAGTAGTGTTTGTATAATGGCCTCCACGCTTTCATGTATGATTTTAGCCATGTGTGTCAAAACAGGTTTTATCTACACACCATATGTGAGATACCAAAGATAGGCCTAGATTAGAGGACATCTGTGTCGACAGCCTAATTCCTGATTTTCCAAGTGTGCAGCTGTTTCCAGCTGTTTTGTTCCCCTTAACACTACCGCTAGTGACCCTAGTAGCTGCGATAAAATACCTCTGACCTCCAGCCTGTAGATGGCTTGATAAAGAAAGTGAAAAAGGAAAGAAAAACAAGACTGCATATTTAATATTCTTTGGAGCTTTTCTGCAGATTCCTGCTGTCCTCTTCTTTGCCCTTCTCTGTTTTAGACACACTAATCTAAAGACCCCTCTGTCTATCTGACATTTTCTGTACTATGACCGTGACACAGACGGTCCATTTCCCTCTCTATGACATATTCCACTTCTTTCTTCTGCATCTCAGGTTTCTTTAATAGGCCCTATTATACGTTAAGGTCAACTCTAGTTTGACCACAACATTGTCTTGGTCTGATGTTTTTACCTTTTCTATCTACACCAAAAGCCTTGGGGAAGTTATTATCTAGGAGGAAAACCATTAAGTGTGAAGAGGTTGTGAAAACACCCATGATGACATGCTAATGGTTAGGTAAAGTGGTACAATCCAGAGACTTCTTTAGTCTTTGAGGAACTATTTTTCATCTTATCCCTTCCTTGCTCCCCACTGACTGTTGCAGATCAGACTATGATGTGTCTTTTGCTGAAAGGTGGAACAGGAAAGTGATATTAACTGGATAGACGTGACACACAACTCTACGTTTGAGCTGAACATATATGGATCAACGGAGATGAAATAAAGCACAGCTGAGTGGGACGATAAACACCTCTCAGTCTGAACCTGAGTTGTTTTTTTTTGTTTTTTTTTTACAGAAGTGAAAACAGTACTCAATGATAATGAGAAAAGCAGTTAGGAGAAGGTGGAAGGATGAGCTGCAGCCCCAACAAGATGTCAACCCAAAGACACATCTGTCTGGCTCAAATGGGGGTGAAACAAGAATCGCAGCCTGGGGTCATATTCCATCCTTTCAATCCAAGGCAGTCTGGTGTCTAATTAGTGTTTTTGGGATGCTCACCTTGGCACCCATTATACCTATTATTTTCTCATAGAAGCAAATGGCTGTTTGGGGGTTGCTGGTAAAATCATCATTGATTTTGACTGAGGAGGTTGGAGCAGGATTTTCTTCTGCATGTTTTTCTGGCAGAGCACCAGGTCCATGAAGACGTCTCAGGCAACTGTGTTCAGTCTGGCTCGTAGCCTACCCGCTTGACCCTAACTCTCCTCCCTGTTCCGCCATAGCAAAATCGTGATTTGTGAAGTCTAAAATGCAGGAAGAATATTTTGTTGGACTTTTGTTATGGGGCTCACTAACATCCTAAGATTTAAACATGATCCATGGAGTCAGTTCACTCATTCATGAAAACCTTTCTTTCTTCACCACTTTTACTCCTCAGTCTAATAAGAACATAAATATCAAGTAATATGCTCTTCAGGACCTTTATTATTGTAATCCCCATAGTTAAAAAGTAAACTCTCAACTCTTTCCATGTGTAACCTTCTCCAGATCTTTTATGACTGAAAGTGTTACTACCTCCACAAGGTCTGGTTTGACCTTCAGCTCATTCTGCCAAAACTCTCCAGTTTTCAACTGACAAACTCCCATATGCACAAATATTCTCATTTTCTTCTTTATTAATGATAAAATCTGAATATTGATGGGTTACAGAGTAACACAATAGCATCAATTGCTTAGGTATAGTCAGAGTGTTGATGTAGCGTAGATGTGCTGAAATGCACATAATAAATACTGCAGGCCTGCGGTTGATGATTGCTGTAGGTGCAATATAATACGTGTGAGATATGAGGTGACTGTAGAGTTTCTGGCGGTGCAGATGAATACAAAAATAGTCCAACAGGTCAGGGGGATGGTGAGGCATTCAGTCCTGTGCAATTGCCTATGAGCACAATGTCCACCAGCTGAAACTAGATCTGATGTAGATAGTCTCTTGACATCTGTATGTATAATGGATAAAATTCTTCTTATTTAATTAACATAGATCCCCAAAGTGCATTCGTGAAAAAGGAGCTTACTGGATTTCCTGTTACATTCAATTTTACTCAGAATTTTTCTGCATTGTAGTGCAGTCAGACTGATGCTCTTTATAATGCCTTTGCTTTATCTTTAAAAAAAAAAAAAAAGACTATAACGCAAATAAAATTTAGCTTTAGAATCCTTTTATCATTTCAGGACTGAGCTACACCCTCTTTAGCTATGGATAACACTGAAATTCTTGTAGAGTGCACTACACCCACTTTTAAATAATTTACTTTGATTTCTTTATATCAAGCAAAAATAAGGTGTGACAAGGACACAGGAGCCATCCTAGTAGTCTGCATCATAAAGGTGGAGGTGGGGTGGTCAAGTCCCATTTTCTTCTTTCTTTTTGTTATAAATATTGTTATATTTTGTAAAACTTTGTATGCCGGTCTTCAGTGTAGACAAGTATGAAATTGATTTATATAACAGGGTCACATTTAGTGTGAAACAAAGCAGGAATGTATTCAGGAATTGTCTTTGCACATAATCCACCAACTGTTTGCCATAAATTGTCTATTACCATTTTGCAAATATGATCATGATTGGCATGCACATATTCAGACGCTCCTCTGTGCTCATATGTTTTCTATTTGCTTGCGTGTTCACTTTTGTTCTGCCCGTTGTTCATCCCTGCCTCAGTAAAACAAATGGCAAAATTGTGTGATAATGTTCTGAAACTTTCCAATCGTAAATACCACTATGTCAGTCAACATTAAAATGATGTTCTGTTAAGTTTGTCTGAGCTCCATACCCCAGCACAGTATCCAGATCATATTTGAAAAATAAATCATTGACATATTTGTGGATATGTACATTTGTGTTTGTGTGCGAAAGGACTAATTCACATTGGAGATGAATTAAAATAGGTAAATGGAATCCCTGTGACACCCAAGAAAATCATTAGAATTCTGGTAAGCTTCATCTTTTGATATGTCTGCCTGGGGTGTGTGCAGAATTCCTCCTGGATTTTAGTTTTAGTCCTGTGATAACTACAAAAGTCTGTGCTTGGAGAGTGCAGACTTCCGCCAAGCAGCTCATTCCCCCACATATTTTGACTTAGACACAACAACCTTTTGTCTGTTCATGTAGGGAGAGCAGGTGTTTCAGTGTCCTCTCTTCCTTTATGGAGGTTGGAAAAATAATGGTTAACTAGTACCATTAGTATATAGAAATATAGAAAGTTACTCAACATAGTAGGTTGCTCTTTGGAAACTCAAAGGTCAAATATTTCTCAGGAAATGTTGATAACGGGCCAAGATCTAATCATCTGTTCCTTGGCCCATTATCAACATTTTCTGAAAATTTCATTCAAATCTGTTCCTAATTTTTCGAGTTATTTTTCCAACAAACTTACAAATGTGGGCTGTCACATGACCTCCTGCCTTGGTGGAGGTAATAACATTATTTTTGAGTCAAAACCAGCATCTTATTTATGCACTACCCCTGTCTCTGCAAGTCCTTCTTTGAGTTGAGACCACTTGACTTTAACCACTGGAGCCTTCTTGAATAAGTATAATGGCAGTTCTTCTAAGCATCTTCCAAGACCTAAAATAAACTGTGTCATGGGCCTGAACTCTTCCATGTGGGAGAGAGAATGAGGGTGTCTGTTAAACTCTGGGGGGGTGGGAGGGCAGATGATAGCTGTCATCACTTCTCCTTTTACCCCCGCACACACTCAGTCTCTGCCAAGCACGGTCATCCAATCTGGAAAAGAAGTTCCATTGTTGGAAGCTAAAAATGAATTTTGCATTTCTTGACTTTCATTGGATGAATATGGTTTGTGAAATATCTTTTGGACAGACTGCTCACCTTTCCAATCCACCAGTTCCACCTAAACTGCTGTATCTTGCTTGACTGTTCCAATATTTAGTCCCAGTCACAAGGAGCCATTAAAATGGTCCCTGGGCTTAAAGAGGAGGTACCATTGAAAGGGCCAAAGGTAATCTTTGTCATCTTGTCAGAGATGGCAGATCTCATGTATTGTCATGTTATATGCCAATCATTTATTATGACCATTGGCTGAGCAAACAGACCTGTACTTTTGATAGTCACAACATAAAGTAACCTGCATGGGAGAAAGCTATTGTTGTGGTCTCTGTGCCTTGTGTGGTAGTTTTTGTACTTTGTCCCTTGCTCGGTGGCTCTCTCACTCTCGCTCCATGCAGTGGGCATGGTGACTCCTTTCCCAGCCGCTGTCCCGCACCTGTTTTCCATCTTCATCAGTGGATCTTCTTAAGGCGCTGCTGCGGGGACACCGGCGTCGGATCGTACTGTCTCGTTAGGGGTGAATGCGTAGCATCTAACCTAGGTTCCGTACTCACCTGACCGTGTCTGACTTTTCCCGTTTCTCTCCGGAGGTCTCCACGCCCGCAAGCTGAGCCGTTCCGTCCGTGCAGCTGCGAGAGCGTCCCGTCTCGACCCTGGCAGGCAGCCGGGTCCGCCTTTCGTTGTTTCCTTCCTCCGTTGAAGTGCTTTCTGTTTAGCTCGTGCCTTTAGTTCCTTTTTGTTACACAGTATCCTCTGTTGGAGCGCTTTCTGTTTAGCTCGTGCGTTTTGCTTGCCCCTGTTGCCGAGCATCCTCCGTTGGAGTGATTTTCAGTTGAGCGTGTGTGTGTTTGGTTGTTTAACTTGTATCTTCCAGTGGAGCGCTTTTGTTTTATGTTGTGTCTAACCTGTTCGCTGTGCGGAGAACATTACATTTGAATTTTTTCAATGCAGCGTCTCGGTCCTCTTCAAACACACCTAAATTCTAACAGCTATAACTCCATTGTTATTTTGGCCAGAGAAGCATATCACCTACATTTGGTGAATTTATCAGTTATTTCACCCGTTTTTCTATCGTGAGATATATTCTCATTACATTATGTTAAATAATATAACCTGCATGAACACACAGGATCTACTTGTTTGTGAATTGTCCACCATTCTAACCTGAACATTATTTTTTTTTACCCAATACAGTGTTGATGTATCATTTTTCACACACTCATCTATCAGTAAGATGAAAAAACTGGATCTACTCACGGCGTTTAAATTCCAGGGTCAAAGGTCAATATTTCATTACGCATACAATGTGTACAAAATAGGGTCATCCTTTTATTAAAAAAAAAAAAAGAGGCTAAAACGGACACAGTAGAATCATGTCAAGATTAACTTTGTAGTTCATGAAAATATTCTAAATGGTGACCTTGTAGTGTAGATGCATTAGAAGATACTGTATATGCAGATTTTTCCACTGCATTGGCTTTTCTTGCTTTATTGTTAGGAGCTTGTATTACACTGCAAATAAAATCTGCCAAACTTTAAAAAGGCAACAATCCTTTTGAATTAAAACTAGTTGTTGAATAAAGTAATTAAGTTAAAGGTATTTTAGAATATAGTAGGACACTGATGTATCTTGGCTTTGTATTTAGCAGGGGCTGTATCATGATAACTACAGCAATAGTATTAGAACAATAAGTGAATTCAGCATGTGAAGATAGTTTTACACCATGGAACAAAGCTCTGTTCAAATCAGATGCAACACCAACAATTCATCCCACAATCTACCTCACACATGCACACTGACTCATTTCTGTTTCCATATGCACTGATGTCTCTTAGGAGTGCTATTTAAACTTGCCAGACCTTTTGCTGGACAAAAGACACAACAAGGTGCTTTAGTCTGCTGTTTATTGTCCACAACATGAAAAGATGTCATAGAGTTTTCCATTATAAGTTCCAACCTCCTTTGTGTTGATGAGGTATGTCTCCCAATCACTGCCAAAGCAAGTTAGGCCAAGAGAGAAAATATATATATATATTTTTCCCCTCTAATGATTTGTCCCTGAATATGAAAATAGTCCTAATATGTTTGACAGTTCATCAGTGGAGCACGTTTAGTCGGAGGTTCTAACTCGGCATTGAAATAAAGGTTCCATTCTCCAGAGAATGGGCCAAGATGATCCAACCTGGTGGCAGGCCAAACGTGAGGGGCAAGCCAACAACCCCCCTCCCCCCCGTGTCCGGCCCTTATTCCTCAAGCTACACAGTTCCAGGAGAGGTGTGACACACTGCCAAATTACTCTGGATATCAGCTCAACATTATTAGCTTGAAAAATCTCACGATAAACAATAATTGCAGTGATACAAAGTCATTTTGGTCAAAAAGAGAATGAACCGTTTACACATTATGTGAGGTGGGTTGCTCAGTTGGTGTGGAAGACCGGATTCGGGTGCGTTCTTGGCACTTTCTCATGAGAGTTTCACAAGCATTTCGTTTTTCACGAAAATTTCTTATTCCTTTGTCTCCTCACTTCAGTCTTTTCTTTCACCACACTGAGCTGATGAAATAGATCTGGTTTAGTGGGTGGAGTGGGTGCTCTAGAGTGTTTATTATTCCTTGTGCAGTCATGAAAACTACTGGTTATTGTGCATTTTCTTTCCTTTATGCTTAACTCTCGTTTTTCCAGACAACTTGTGCTGTGCCTCAACTATCTCCTTGAAGAAGACCCCATCCAAGTGTACGTCATATGTCATACGTCATACGGCCCTGAGATAGTACACATTAACATAAAAAGAAAGAAAAAAAAATCAAGTATTGAGGAAGGTGTAGTATTTAAAAAAAAGCCTCAGCAGTTTTTCAGTCCTGGCTGTATATCTATTAATACAAATGTGACCAGTTATTTCAGGAACATTGACGTGCAGGATCATTTAGTAAAACTGAAAAGGAGGTGAAATGTTAATTACCGGTACAACGAAACCAAGAATCAGTCACTTGTTGAAACTGGTAAATGGTACTTCTTTTGTACGTACGTGCCTGCAAAGGACGTACACGTCCCACTTGGCCCAAAGTATTCCAAAGAGGCCATAAGTCCGTTGAGTCTGTCGTGGAGCTCTGCAAAGCCTTGGTTTTTGTTTACATCACCACTGTTGGCACGTATATTCATACTTCTTCTACACTTGACTGAACAGATCAGTAACAGATCCCCTGACATATGGTCTGAAAATAGAGACATGAGCTGTGATTTACAAAGACTTTCCAGGCTACAATTTAGTTTGTATATGCTCAGCTACAGTGCATGAATAGAAGGCTGTCCAGCTGGAATTATGATCCATATTATAGTATGGTTGTGTGCTTTAATATAGCCATTTTGAGACATACTGCCAACATGGCAGATATTGAGTCGTAGTGGTTTTGCATTGTGCCAACCTGTCACAAACAGACTTAAATTGATCAGTCATTGAAACCACTGTCAAGTGTATTTCATTGTTTTTCATCAGAACTAAAATAAAATTCAACAGGCACCATAGTGCCTTTAAAATAAGCAACATTAGCCCTATTCAGTTGTTCTCTTGCTTAGTGTGCATGATAAGAACACAGAAAAGGCCACTGAATGACCCCAATGAAACAAAACATGTTCTAATGAAGACTATTCTTCAATGTAAATTAGTACTTCATGGCAGACTCATCCCTACCTCTACTTTTGACACTGTCATGCTTCCAGGCTTTTAATGTAATGTGACTCTTTCAATATGTAACTCCAAAAAATAACCAACAGATTTATGCTGACCATTTATAAACCTTTTCTAAACCTCAGAATCAAGACCATGACGGAATTGCAGAAATTGTAGGTGTTGTCATTTCCTAGTTCTGTTCAACCACATGTTGCTGCTAAAAGGCTGAAGATGCAGTGCTCCCTTGTTTCCTTTGTATTTCATTTTAATAGGTCTTTTCCTCTTATGAGTTTTGGGATATGTAAACCTTTCCCTCTCTATGCACAGAGGTGGACATTGTTCAGTCCTGTGAAGCCTCTACCAAAGTGGTATAGATCCTCTTGTGACTATAGCATTTCTATTTTTCCCCTGATGTCAGCATACTGTAATGGTTAGTTTTGCATGAAGGAGAAGAAATGGGATGTTTCCTGACAGGGTTCTGTTAGTACTAGATTAACTCTTTTTTTAGCAAAAAGAAAAAAAAAATCCTTAAGTGCTACAATAAAAGAGTCCTTTTGTCCTTAGCAGATTCTGATTCTTGCATTTTCCTACCACTTGACAGATGCTCACATTGTCGCAACTATTCTTTGAGGTAATGTCTAAACACTGATATAGATTAAGGTTCACACTGGACAAAATATCATAGTTTCATTCCGTTTTACAATGCCAAAGTTCCCAAACAAAAGTTGTCAATCCGCTGTCACTGACTCCAGATTCGGATGCACTTTGGCACTACATTACATCATAAATGTACCACAGGGTCAGAGTGTTACTCCAGGTACCACATGGTCAGAGTGTTACTCTTAGTAGATGTGGCTTGGTAGAGTGTCAGTGGCAAGGAGACAGAGCTGAGATCGTGGCTGTCCAGCAAACAGCAGAGTGGTTGGTTGCATCCTCAGGGCAATAGACTATATGCCTAATTGAAGAAAACCTTGGAGACATCCCTGGAAGCTAAGAACAAAGGTGGTGATTGAGCAGAGATTTTCTCTCTCTCTTTCTTCTCCCTCTATTTCCAGCCCAGGAGCTCCGTCGGCTGGAACAATATTGGTCTTGGCAAGGAGCTGCAGCAAGCATTGCCTAACCGTGTCCATTTACTCCCAACATTTGCAAGATATAAATAATCCCTTTCCTCACTGTGCACTTTTGGTGGATGCATTCCTGAAAATGAAGTTCAATTGTCCTGTTTAATCCAATTAAGAATCAGAGCACAGGGGTTAGATCAGTGATTTTGGATGTGGATTTGTCAGTATGGTCTATTTGCCTTCTAAATTTTTAGCGCTCCCATCCATCAATAACTGGCCTTCCTCCAGCTCCCCCATCTGTTCTTTCTGAACATATCTACATCTCTCCAGGATGTCTTACAGCATGTCTGTTCCTCTGTCCGACATGCAAACTTCTCTGCTGTCTGGTTGTTTAGTTTGGTTTGCAGTCTGCCAAACACGTGGACACACTTATTGCTCACCTACAGTGATCTCCACACTGTGCAGTGCTATCACACTTATTCTTGCTCCTTCATTTTTTTTCCTCTAGTGAAAAAATTAAGCCATCTGAAATGATGCCCCCCCTAGAATTTTCTTAAATGGTCCTGAACTTGCCCCTGTGTCCAATTTATCCATCCATTTTAGTATTTTTTTTTTTACCTTAAAGGCTTACAGACACGGGAGAAGCTTAAGAAGCGCTACAGTCATTCTCAAAGTTAACACTAGATAACCCCATCGAGACCACCCTTAGAGAACTAGCCTGAAAGTCCATTTTTGTCATATCTTCGCTTAGAGTCATTTGATTGATGTCCCTTTTCAGAAATTGCTCCTTAATTCAGAACAGTCCCATTCTGCATTTAATTCACTTACCGGGACAATGAATGATAAGTTGTATGCGTGGAAGGCCAAAAGAATCACGACAGAGATCTCCTACTATGTCAGCTGGAAGATTCAGCTGGTCTCATGTGATTGTTTAAAACAGTTGTTTTTAAGATGTAGCAGGCACAAGGGAAAGTGACAGCATTAGTCTGTTCAAAGACAAGGCCATCTGTATTCTGGCTGGCTGCACGGGCTAACATCAGCACATAATTTAGGGCCTTTTGCAGGCTGCTGACTAGGAGTTGGTCCCCTTTCTCCTTCTCTCTCATAAGGAGATAGCTGTAAGATTTTGTAGCTGCTGTGCAGGCTGTCCGTGCCAGATAAATCCATAAAACCACAGCCAAACATAATACTATGTTATTATGGCTATAATGGATAGTATGACTATGCTGCTATAAGTTGCCAAATAATGATCATTCACATTCATTCAAGTGGTCTCACAGTCAAGTGAAGACAAAGGAAGTAGCCAGGATGAGTTCAATGGCGACCATTAAACATTTGCTCACTTCACTTCCTGACTGTGAAGTCCAGACAATTAGTGTCAAGCAGTTGAAGAAAAAAGTTAGTGTTTCGAGACGTTAAGGATTAATACCACACACACACACACACACACACACA
>BJFM01000008.1:38242-52521 GCA_016586285.1 Arothron firmamentum
TGTGTGTGTGTGTGTGTGTGTGTGTGTGTGTGTGTGTGTGCATGGCTTTTTTAAACATGGGTAAATTCGTTAAATTCCCACTGTCAATAGACCTGAAATTTTTTGTTTCCTTAATCTCTTTAGACATCATCACTTTTATGATGCCAGAAATGCACCAGAAAAACACAGTAGTAAACATTGGAAAGCAACATGGGCAGCATTGAAGCTAGTGGTAACGTTACCCTTCTGTACTTGATTATAGATTATATTATAGTGATTTAAATTAAAATTTTGTACTCCTGGGAAGGCTGATACATAAGCAATGTAAACTACTGTGTGGCAGATAGGCAACATGTGAAAACCTTCAAGAGCAATATTAGCAGACGTTGGATATCCTCTGTCACCCACTTTAAAACTGCTTTTTATCCTCAAAGAGTGTTTTTGTTGCTGGTTCATTTTAAAATGTCAGGAAGAGGGCGACTCAATGGCATGAAATGGCATGAGGGCAAATCAATGGCATGAAAGGTTACAGTAAATGTGAAAGAAGATGTCAGATAAAAGCAGACATATTTGGCTCTGCACTTCAAAATGATCACAGCTCTTAGACTTGAGGTTTCCAAAAGTAAACAACCTTTTCACTCATCTGTTCTGACCAATGTTTTGGTTAGTAATTAACTCCTGCTGTGACTTAACACCCCCTGAGGCTGCAGGGTGCCATGATGCACTTGAGCCTCATGCTGTGTTTTCTTTGTAATTTTCTCCTATCTGAAACATGTACTACTGACTGTAGCTCACTAGATAACAATGTTAAGTGTCCCTCGGAATAAAAATTAGAATTTAGTCTAAATTGCATGAAGATTCGTTTTATAGCCAATTGCACAAGTTTGCAACAAATCAATAAGTATTGGAAATACAAATTCTGAACTCAAGATTAAGTTGTCAGGTTTTTGTGAGCTTTTAGCTGCAGATGTAGGTTGTTTTTATCTTTTTCCCCCCCAAACCATCTGTACACACCCTGCACAGAAGTAAAGTTTGGGTTTAGTTCTATATGTCTCTCAGTCCACCTGAAAACACTTGAACTGTCTGACACCTGAACATATTTAATGATTTGATGAGAGTTTGACATTGTCATTGAAAGATTCAGTGCATATTTTAATTTTGAGTTCACACCGTTTTTCTGAACTTTAGCCACAGTGTGAAGGTGTGTATGTGATGTTATTCTGTTAATTTTGAACTGAATATATCTCATTAACACGACATAAGGTGATTTTTTTTTTCAGTTTATGAGAACTGACTGATCTCAGGCCCAAATCTTGACTGCACTAGTGTATTTTGAACCACGGAAATACGTAACAAATTCACATCAGATGTTTTCACATGTGAATTAAAGGATTAATTCTACTTTTTTGTTTCTTCTTTTCAAAGATGGTGTGGATTTAGAGTTTATGTTTCTTATTGTTCTCTCATCTTATCTCATCCCTTGAACTTGCTAATTTGCAGATTGACTTTTTTCTTTCTTTGAACTGAGACTGTTAAATGCTTTGTAGTGTGTTCGCAGATGAAGAGGAATTAGTGGAGCACTTGAAAGATCTCCTCTCTGAAACATCCATGTTTCACCAGCTAACCTTTCAATTTTCATTGTCATTACAGTTGGCATTATTTGTGTAAATGTCCTCCACATTATGTACATGTTTGCACATGTATTCCACTTATTTTGATTTTGCTAAATTTTTAATTGACTTATTACTGATTTTGTATAATATCCAAAGCAATGGCTGTGGGTGGTGTGGATTAAATGTAATTATATCAACAGGTCTGTATCAGTTAATAATATTGTTAAACTTCGATGTCCAGAACACAGAAACCAAAAAAAAAAAAAAAAATCGCTTTCAGTCCTTCCAGAAATTTGGAATCCTGCATTTTCCAACATTTATGCAGGTAGACAATTCCTGATTAGTTCTTTAAAACCATGATAGTTTAACCAGTTGTCGTAGCTACCAGCGCACTAGCACTAGTCCTGCAGGAACTCTGAGTGTGTGTCATTGCCAAACTTATTTCTTTAGTTGCAGCTGTGAAGTTGTCACACACGTGTTCTGATGATCATCTGTGTAACTGTAGAGGTGCTGCATTGAAATTTGTCATGAAAAAAGGAAGTACATTTTTTTTAAAAGTACAAAACGCACCTGGAGAACAGTTACAACAGACCAAACAAATACAAATGCACAAAGAGCAAGGACACTTGTGACTTGTTTTCAATCTATTAATATTAAATTAATCTTTTCAATCTTTCTCAATAGAAAAAAATATCCTTGGATCTTTTTGTGAAAATATTGCAGCGTGTATCACAATTTTCATTCATCAATCAACATAACTTACAATTATAAAAAGTCAATAAATCCTGGTTTATAATCATTCAGTAGATAATTAATCAGCAGTTGTTAATTATTGAATCGGCCCGCACCTGTCTGGGTTACTGTGATGAGCTGGCTCATCCAGGGTGTAACACACTTCTCACCAAACCATTAATATGCATGTGCATGGTCTCTTTAGTTTTCCTGTTTTCATCCTTCTGGGGCACCACAGGCTGCACTGGTCTTTTCACTTCCTGTCTCTATCCCAACCCCGCATATTCGAATGTCGAGAGAGATGACCTTGGAGCTTTTATTGCACACAGAATTTACTCCAGATTTCACGGGGTATCCAGTCCACAAGTGTATAAATACAGATTTGGAGCCATGTCTGCCAAGCTCAATCAGGGTCACCTGCCAATGACATCGAATGCCAAACTCTGGTCCGTTCTCCTCCTTTGTTTTCCATCCCCATCAGGCTTGCCCTTGCTGTCACCCTGCCTCCTCCATGAGGTCAGTGACCTCAGCCTCCTCTCTTCCTCTTTTGTCCGCCAACAGTATCCAGCCCTGTAGCCGGTTAGCACCATTTCTTTACCTCTACAGTCTAGAACAAGGTTTAACTGTAACAAGAGAATCTCAGGAGGAGGCAAAGAAAGAAAGTCTGACTTACAATAACATCTTTTGTATGTGCATATTTGCTGCATGGTTTTTCAGCCTGTTGGATGTGGTTGTATAATTTAGTTGGCCTGTCCATAAAAATTTGAAATCTTAGAAGTTACAGATGCTTTTGCAATGCTACTGAGGTTGCATGGGGGGAATAAAGGAGGCGTTGGGAGGGGTGGGCAGTTCGTGTGCTTAGTGTTTGGTTTGCTTTCTGGTTCATGCCGCTCAGTGATGCAACGTCTGTAAGGTTCTTTGCCAAAAGCACTGAGGGAAACCGCCTCCGGGGACACTTTCCAGTCTTTCATTTCTGAAGTCTGAATTAAAGCATAGTTTTGACACACATCCCAAAAGCTATGAACCACACACACCTACATTTTATTTGTGTACACACAATGTGTCTTAATGTCACAAATATATTTACAAAAGCCTCAAATGTCACACTCTGGGCATCTGAAGAGAACTGGAAATTAGACAGGAAACAAACTCCAAATCAGTTAAACCTGAACTAACAAAAGCTGGAAGATCCATTAAACGCATCACAATCCAATTATTTCCCAAGATGTAGAGAAAATGGAAATTTGTTATAAACTGGAGCAAAAAAAAAAAAAAAAAAAAGAAAGATGCTCAATTTCCAAAGTGAGTTCATCAGGCAGAAGATTAAATGGTTGTGGATGTGAAGAATTCACGTGTTCACATGTTCACATGTTCACACTCTTTGCATGTTACATTTCTATTTGCTAAGGTAAAGTGTGCGGAGCACAAAAACAAGTATGCATTTCTACTCTGAAAGTAGAGGACGGAATTTCTATTCCTCTGGATTTATTGCAGAGCATCTTCTGGCACTCTTATTGTTTTTAACAAAAATGTTCATTGCTATCATGTTATTTCAGTACATTTACAGATGTGTCTCAGACCATCAGACTGTCAAGACATGACAAGAGGAAAGCAAGTATTTAGGCATTTAGCCTTAGTACTTTCCTTTTTTTTTTGCCAACATAAAGCGTCAGGAATCATTTTAAAATGAGACTTTCCTAGACCCACAGAGCTATGGGATAAGATAGAGGGGAAAACCAAATAGCCTCTGACACAAACAGACAGACTGCAGCCAAAGGTCTAGAACCCTGTTCCACCGTATAAGCCTGTAACATTTGGGCTGAGTACCACTTTCCAAATGTTTGGTGCGGGGGCAGTGGAAACCACTCGCACAATGAGTTCTCCCAAGATAACACTCATAATGAGCTCACCACAATGGACTGCTGCACACACGCATGCATGCAGGCACACACACACGCACACACACACACACACACACACACACACACACACACACACACACACACACACACACACACACACACACACACACACACACACACACACACACACACACACGTTAGGCTTATCAACAAAAATTTGGCTTTCATTCTGCTTATTTGTGGAGTGAAGTATGCTTATCTATTTATTATTTTTTTTGATTAGTATGTGAATTGATAATGTCCCATTATTGTGTACACTGTTAACAAATAACACTGATATAACAAAGTAACACTTAGATCTTCCATGCAGCACATTTTACAACTCTGCCTTAATCATTTTTACAGATATTTACTAGCATCTGGTGCAAGGAACATTTAAAGCACTCTCCCTAGATATGTTTACTTTAGCCTTTACTCTTATTTTTCTCACCTCCTCACCGTTTCATTTTGACAACTTCGTTAATCCTCTCTTTTAAAATCTTGGGAGCTATTAATGACAAAACAATCGTGTCTGCTGCTGGCATTTTTCCTTGTTTATTTTGCTTTTCTATGCAGTGTCGTTCCCTTTACTTTTTTTTGGAACTATTGGTGTAGTAATGGCTGACAGTGTGGAAAACATCCTCCACCTCTGAAGCCCACTATTACGAGCCTCCCACATCCCTTCCAACCAAGCCAGTAATGGGCACACAGAATGATTTTGAGAGATCCCATAATGCTTCCCACATTTGGTGCCCGTGAGCAGGCCTATGTGTTACAGTATTAAACCACAGAGTGTGTCTGAGAGCTGAGAGCTTAATGCCCACATGATCCCGAGCTGCCATTCCTGGTTACTTCCATAACTCTGGTCTCCAGTAGTTCAAACGAGGACGGGTCTCTGACAGAGTGGCAGTGGGCTGTCATCACATCAGTCACAGGTCCTAGATGGCGACCCTCTGGGACTGGCCACACGTGCTTTCTTTCCATATTTTTTTATCTTCTCCTCTCTGCAGAAACCGATGTTTGATTGGAAATACAACAGCAGTCATTTTTAATTTTACTCTCTGCCGTGACCTCCCCGGCCGCCTACGCACAATCTCTGCAAAATCCTAATCTTTGTATCGTTCTGGGGATTCTCTAACTCGAGACAACGTTTGGAAACGTCAGATGTAATTTATTTTACTGTGTCTTACTTTTACTGTTTTAAAGTTTATACCATTTGTGTTTGAGGTCAAAGTTTAAAGTTAATCGCCGGATGTTGGTGTCAGAATATACAGCTCATTCATAGGTTAGGGACGCCTCAGGGTGCTTTGCATATAAAAAAATCTGGACTAATACGACTTTTCTGTTTCTTGTGTACGTTACAGGAAGTGGAATTTTTAAATTGTATGCGCATGTGTGTGTGAGAGAGACCGAGAGAGAGAGAGAGAGAGAGAAAGAGAGAGAGAGAGAGAGAGAGAGAAAAGTGATAAGAAGGTGTCTCGTGAAGAATTTTCAGCTTCTCCATGAATACAGCCCTCACTCCCAGGTAACTCGAACCATTCACTGATTTACTCAAAGTAGACTGCAGTGAAGTAGAAGGCAGTGGACCTATCCTGGATGTTTGGATTGTGCTGTCGAGAAAGGCTTAAGTGATCTAAAGGGGAGATAGATTAATGAGTCCCTCTCTTGGCTCACACAGGGATGATTTATATTGACTGCAGAGTTTGTGCACCTGCTTGTGGAAAGCAGCAGAGACTGTCCTCAGCTTGAACCAGTCAGATGGTAGCTTGTCGTGCTTTCGCAGAATTACTGCCTAATTAGGCTGCAGTGTGTTAACGGCGTGATAAATGACTGTCTGACCTGGGGTTTGATTTTAATAGGATGTTATTAACATTAAACTTTGAAAGTTTATTGTAATGATGTCAGCTTTTGTGGAGGTTGATTGCATGTGATCTGTACAGTAGACACATCGGTGAGAGGTGTTTTTCATTGTGTGGCAAACACTGGAGACAATTAAAAAACAACTAACCCAAAATGGAAGAAATCCACCCTTTACTGTTCTAATGCAACGGTCATGACTGCATTATGGTCGTGTACACAGGAACGCGCACAGAAACATCTGCCCTCTGTATCTGCGTGTTCAAGGCTTGGTTTACAGCTCCATCATGTCTTAAGCATTTGTTTAAAAAGGAACTAACTGCGGGAATGAAGAACTGCAATGGCGATGTGAAAAGAGCGATGGAAAAGTTTCAACTTTCATCTTCTCTGTTTGTCAGCTCTAAATTTCCTGCTGCCTTCTTAATTGTACCCTGGTGTATTAAGAGCTACATTAAAAGGATGGGTTAATATACAAAATATGACCAACAGCAAAGCAACTGAGCGTCAAAATCTTGGTAGCACCTCTCACGTCCTGTGACTCGACTGGCTCTGAAGAAACCTGTTCAACAGGCATGGAGGGACACACTCACATCTGAAATATCAGTGGCAAAGGCTCCCACTTCATGTTAATGCTCCTATGGAAAAAATATGTAACTTTTTAAAAATGCATGCTTATATAACAAAGCTGTATGTAATACGTAAATATAATGTACCAAACATCCAAATCTACATGTTTTAGCTTAAACATTTGAATGTTTATCATCCTGTGACTGGATCTAATGTCATTAATCTCATATTTCAGATGCCTGTCTGTTCCCAGAGACACCTTAAATTCAGTTTAATTAATCATAATTTAGGTGTTCAACAAAATCCTTGTCATAAAAGTTTACGATTTTTGTGCTGACACTCGACAACCTCAGCCAAGAGGATAACGCTTTAACTATCAACTAGTCCGAGATGACTGCCGTGTAACAAATCATTTTCACATATTGACTTTAGCCTGACAGAGGCTCATATAACCCCACTTGCAAATTCACGTTGTGGAGCAGTCAATTACACAAAAGGAGATCTTGCTTCTTTTTATTGCATACAACAGAAATCTGGCTTTAAGGCCACAAGACTCAAGACACATCCAACAGAACACAAAGATCAGGCACTTCCACTTGATTAAAGAGGAAATAAGAAAACATCCAGCGACAGCTTTCCACAAACATAAAAGTCTTAAAACCTCAACACGTTTGCCAAGAGATGTGCACAAAGGAAGAAAATTAAACTTTATATGCTGCCAGAGGAAAATGTGAATGAAGTGCTTTTGTGAGAGATCCAGGGAAACTGTTTGGCTGTGCATTTATGCAGTCTGTCTTTCACCTACAGCAATGATAGCTGTCATAAAACTGTGCTACACTATACAATGAGGATAAATTGAGCTGTACAAATGTTTGCCAAAACACTGAAATGATCATAACATAGATTTCCCTGCTGTGTGTACAGTTAAGCTTGAAGAAAAGCGTACTGACTTGAACTGTATTTATTCAGACTATTTTAATGTCTTTCTTTCTGTTTTCTGACTTTCTGACCTTCGGTTGGCTTCAGGAGAAGCTTTGGATTCAGCGTGGGCAACAAAAGGAACAAGAAGGCAACGTATGAGAGCAAGATGAGCAAAATATATGACAAGGCTAATGTGCTGACATATGAGGAGGTCCCCATACCACAAGCGAGCTGGAGCCAAACACAGGCTGTGGTCTTGGTAGGTGAGCGAAAGGTTAGATCCCAAAAAATATTATTATCTGTCATCAAGCACTAGTATCAGTATCAGTATTAACCTCAATTTTTGCTGTTAAAGCTGGCACACATTTTTATTAAAAACTTCTCACCTCCCAGAGTGCGCCAGCGGGGGCTCCTCTTGCCCTCCCGTGAACTTAACACTAGCAGAGCCTTCTGTTTTCATTATTTAGACCTGCAGCACTGACTGGAATCGACAGAACAGACCTCATATTAATCAGTCACACGTTCACAGCACCTCGCTCTTAATATCCTTTTATTTTTAAGCTGATTGAATTGTTAACGCTTGTGTTCTGAGCCCTCCAAGGAGCTTTATAAAGTGCCAAGATCTTGGAATTGGATTTAGTGGTTTCTTGTTCAGTGTTTGTGGTTGGTGACTGTTGGAACAACATGTGAAAGTACGACACTGAAGACTTTCTCAGAACCAGTTGTACCATCAGCAAGACTTTTTCCACTATTTCCATTTTAGGCTTGTTAGTCGTAACAACGACAGGAATGTCCCAGACACCAGTGGAACAAAACATTCCCCAGATTTTCACCGTGATTCCTTTCAATCTGTTTCCAGTCATCAAGGAAAGACATTCAGAAGTCTGTTCCTCTCTTCCGCTCAGGCATTCCAGCAGCTCTGAAATTTGTAAGATTAATCGTGAAATCAATTCTAATGAAAATAGGACCACGAAGGAATTTTCCCCTGTTCAAATTCTCCCAGTGGAAGTTTGCTTATAACCTAAGTGCCCAGAACGTGGTTCCCCTTAAATGTCTCACACAAAGCATGGACTTCATCAGCGGCGTTGCTAATTAGCAAGTCGGTTTTCATGCCAACATAACCCGGGCTTACAGAAAACCTCTCCTAATTTTATTGCTAACACAAATATTTTCATGTAAGTTCCAAATTTTAAAGGACAATGTGGACTGTCTCACATGAAATTAAGAGGTGGGTCAAGGAAATATCTGCTTTTTGTCTCGAGCAGCTCTTAATTTTCCCTGTCCCTACAGACTTTTGACGGAGTCTCTTGTTCACACAAGATGATTAAAAACGCAAACTTGCTCTGTTTCCATTCTACCTCTACTGCAGGGATTGTTTCCTGGATAATATGGTGATCAACACAGTGAAAATAATACCATTTGAATTTAAATTTTAAAGTATATTGGTTGAAATAATAAGTTGAAATTAGTTTAAGCTGTGGACACTTTGTTAGAATCTAGCACTGTTTTAGGCACTTTACAGAAACCCAAAGCCTGACCAGCCATTTCAGGCAACAATAACATATGGACACTGGGAGAGGCACCACAAGAGCAGAATAAAAGAATTTTATCATCTGTACTTTTTCAAGTTGTCATGATTTCCTTATATTACTTTGTTTGGCTGCAGCATCATTCCCCATTTCCAAAATGGTGATTAGATGATGAGTTACATCATACATACAGTAGCTTAAGTCTGCAATATCTAATTGTCAATAATGGTCAAGACTGCTGTTGTATATCCCCCCAAACGTAAGACATTAAATGAATAATTGTTGTCTACAAATTGAGAGATAATATCCGTTATTATAATCAGTGGATTAGTGCAGCATTGACTTGTAATTAGAATATAAAAATATAGGTTTTACAATTACAATTCAATGCTGCGCTAATCCACTGATCATGATGCTTGAGAAAGAAATGTGTTTATTTGACTACAAAAAAATGTGCAAATTTCCATGTTTCATTCTGTGTCACATTCTGCGTAACTTGACCCATAGAACAATTTTATCACAAAAGGCGCTTTATAAATAAAACTGAATTCAAATGAATTAACTTATTTTTTTTCTTGAGGCATTCTAATGAGAAAGTAGCAAACATGGGAATGATGTACAAGGTGAAAAGTGTTTTATGAGCATAAGAAAACAGTCATTAGTCATTCAGAGAGTACCATGAATGGCCCTGTTGGTTCCCTGTGCCAGGCCCCTGATATCCTCACACATGCTCCAGAGCGCCGTTGTCACCTCGTGTTAACATGCGTCTCCACATGCGTTTCCTGTGACCACTCGCGAACAAGTCTCACCTTTTCACTTTTCCTGTATATTAACTCATTCAACTTTCAGTGTAAAATTCATTTAATCTGTTTCAGTGCACTGCTCCGCAAGGACATTTCTCTCTGCTCACTTTTGGGATCATACAGTTTTGTTTCACTTCTGAAAGTAACAGAGCTGCATTTTTTTTGACCAACAATATGGAAATCTGTTGGTTTTTTTCCTTTTACTGTCTGTCTCTGTCAGACATCCAACTAACAAAATAAATAATGTAAAAACTGCTTTATCTGATTCCCTCATACTCATCTCATACTATATATTACATTTAATTGAGGCTACAGAGTTACAGATCATTAAATAGTCCCTTATGTTGGACATTGACATATTAGTCATTTATGCGTCGAAATCTCATCGTGTTTGTCGGTTAATGACAAGCTAAAGTCAGTAGGCCATCCCTCAGATGTGGTTTAGACTGAATTCTTGTACTCAGTGCCAAAAAAAAAAAAAATGATATCAAGTAGATTACGATACTTTCAAATGTGTTTTTTGTGATTGGATGCAATTGCACCCAGTTGGTCCGTATCCTGGTTCAAACTGAACTGCTGCATTCCTTCCAAACTCCCGAAACAAACTCAAATTAGCTCCACTTCCTCATCTTAAAGTTGGCCCATGTTCTTTTGCTCCCAGGTCGGTCCGGTGTTTGTTGATGAGAGATGGTGAGTACAGAAGGTCACACTGTTGGTCCAACAAGAATCCCAGTGTTTTTCTCCTCTGTTTGAAGTACCAGAAAAGCTTGCTGAGGAAATCCCTTTTATCACTTCCAGCAGTTGCAAAACAGGCCCACAACCATGTGGTTCTGGGTACGGAGTTAAAGGGAAGGCATGGGGTGTAAATTTATGTGTGAAGATGCAAAAAGATTAAACTTAAAAGGGCCTTTTTGTCCACACCTTCTGTCCGCTTTTGTTAGATTGTTAGATCACTCAAGCACCTCCCAGCAGATGAAACATAAATGAATATGGCAGATGAGGGGGGAAAAGGAAGACAATCTTCCTCCCAGCTGTTCCTGCCCAACAAACCTACATAGCTGACTGAATGTATCATTCATTTTCGAGTACTTTTAAAAATATTTCCTGAGACAAACAAATTTCCCAAGGATTTAATGTGACCGTGGGAAACAGCGAATTTTAATTGGGTCCTCAAAAAGAAGTCAAGAAGAACCTGTTGATCTCAGATCTTCAGCACTTCAACGTGACCGTCCCATGTCAGGCTACGTTGTTTCCCCCCACTGAGGCCATGTCTGGGTTCAAAGTCTGCAAGAGTTGCATCATCGCTACGTGCATGTTTCTTCTACTTTTGCCAAGTGCATCGGATGCCTTGACTACATGGGTTACCGTTCAATAATCAATAGTCAAATGGCCTGGAATCAGATCAACATAGCAGAAAGCTAAACATTATAGTAAGATGCCCCTGAAAACTCCTGTTGGCAAACCTTGTTTCTCTATTCAATAAATCTACTTTGGCGTGTTGAAAACAAACGTGGTGCTGCAAGCAATGTAACCTCAGGACAATTCTGTATAAACACTGTGCTGTTCAGAGAGCTAGAGTAAGCAAGCAGAAAAAGAAACAAGGACCCTCATCCTGCAGCTGTGTTGTCTGTTTCTCCTCCTCTGAATCCAGTTGTGCCTAGGCAGCCTATTTTAAAACTGCCATAACAAATATATTGGAAATACAATATGGCAGAAATGTAAGCACTAGAGGTGCCAGAGCTGATTTAAAACACACATAGCACCCAGTCCACTCTGTGAATGTTGAGCAACAAATCGTAATAATGACTCCGGATGAAGGACGTTTAGTTTTCTTGTTACAGATTAATTTTCAGTCTCCTACAGTGCGTGCACGACGTGAGCAATAAGGTGCCTTTTGACACGCACCATGTATCCTCTTGAGGCCCGGGTGTTTGTGTCGTCTGTGGGGCAGAATCAGTTTTCCTCAGGTTGTGACAAGCAGCAAGCTACATCCTGAAAATATGCCATTCCACTGCTTCACCAGTTGGCAGTGAGCTGCCCACTCTCATTTCAGCCTCGCTATATTTCTCACTTTCTTTCCTATTTTTCTCCTTCATTTAAAGACTCAACGACAGCTCACTCGGGCTGAGTACGATCCAGCTCGACTGCAATTGACTTTTCAAGCCTTGTGAGCTTTTTCACAGTCCTCATGTCCTCGAGCCAGAAAGCTGGGACAAATAAATCTTTCTGATTTACACATTTAAGCTTGGCAGTGGCAGCTGTAATTTCATAGTCACCATCTGGGCCTTGGAGGGAAACTGTGACATGAGTAGGAGGAAATATGAGGACTACCGATATGAATTGCTGCATTTGTTACATACAGGGTAGT
Organism: Arothron firmamentum; assembly: GCA_016586285.1. NCBI lineage: Eukaryota > Metazoa > Chordata > Actinopteri > Tetraodontiformes > Tetraodontidae > Arothron > Arothron firmamentum. The sequence goes on from BJFM01000008.1 coordinate 50,513, forward strand.
ATAATAGATCTCTCCCAGTGGCCATCAGACACTCTGAATTGTCCCTGGTATTAAAATATCATCAGATGGGCCTTTCCCCCCGAAAGGTATGTTAATAGTTCTCAAATGTGACCCGTGCAGAAACTGTACGGATACGGAGGACCTGGCTATCTTTAGGAGGATTAAAACATCTGAGGGTACCTCATCTTCCCCTTTTGAAATGTTGTGTTTTCAAGGACACGTGGATATGTTTAACACACACTGTTGTTTTGGATTATCTCTGAGTGTGTTACCCCTTTTTGAAAAAAGCACTGGAGACCACCAGCTCTTTTTCTGCTTGTCGCGCTATAAAATGTAAACCAGCCGTCATTGAAATAAACTATATACAGTAGTTGGGGGTTAAACGTTTTGATTTAAGTCCAAGTTTACTGATATTTTCCATGATTTGGGAACGAATGGATACACATTCTTCTGCTGCACTGTAATTATTTTCTGTGCCACAAAACAGATGCCATAGTCATGCAGGGTGGGGATACTGTGAGTCTCACTGATGAGCCTGTCTGAAACTCACATCTCTGTGTGGGAGCTATGCGTGCATGTTATCTCATGTCGCATTGATCTCCTCCGCTATCTTCTGTCTTTCTTTTCTGAGTGAATAAGGCATTGTGTGAATCACACCATTAGTTTTCCATTAACCATGTAGAATTTATCTGGCCCGTGTAAAGGAAAGACACTGGTCCCCCAGCAGAACTCCGCCTCGGTGCATGCTGACAAAAAGGGTTCAGAGGAGACGAGAGCAGACTTGGCAGCTTTGTTTGAAGGGGATAAAAGTTTAATAGTTTATTTTGGCGCTTGTGTAACTGTCGGACAAGTGTGCGCCTCTCCCCTCTGACCTCTTACCACTAAGACGAGCCAATCTCTCGACCTTTAGCACTGCCTGCACAAGTTCCCTCCCTGCACTGCCCCCATTGCCCATTTTATAACCAAACTTTATAGTTTACAGCCAAGTTAATGTAGAGACTTGATGTTAATGAGAGCTCCCATACTCTCTTACCATGCTGTGGCTAACACTGGCAGGTATTAGCCCAGCTTCTGTTTTTTGTAGGCACTATAGCCACATTACACGAGGCAAATTTAATAAGATGCCATAAACCTCTGCTGAGTGTCAGCTAAGTGTGTGAGTTTGGTGCTGCAGCACTACAGGTTGTGTATTTTATAGTGCTCTTACACAATAATAAATACAAGGGTTGGCAAGGACCAGCGTACAGTGTTTCAGGCCTGCAGCGATGTTAATAAGGGGCTTAGTTCAGATGCTTTCAGCCTCAGCAGTGAGTCAGACAGTCTGGGTTTGAGGTAAGCACCGTTTCTCTTCTGCTCCCTTCCAGACAGCAGTCGGGCCAAGAGGAACCAGGAGAGCGACGGTGTAGCGTACCCTTTAATCCCAAAATTTTTTTAAATTTTCTTTTTTATGTTGTGATTTTTCTGTTTTCTGTTTGGTTGGCTGTGCCACATTTAACCATATAATTGAATTACCCTTTTTTAACAGTTTTTGCGATGTTGCAAGTTATTATTGCCATATTTTGTCATTTTAACATACATTTTGAACAAATTCAATGTGTTTGAAGCAACAAAAATGAACATGACAAGTTGCTTACTTTGGAAACTTGAGTCTAAACGCATTTCCATCTTCTGATATGAGACTTCTCAGTCTCTGTGAGCTGGACCAAGAGGCAGGACAGCAGTGAAGGCGGCTGTATATTGCACAAGCACAGCGCGTGCTACCACTGCTGGAAAAGTCCCCGTCTGCGTGTCTGCTACCAAGTGTGACCTGGTGTTGACAGGGCTGAGGTTGGTAAGCAATCTCCAGCCAGTGGTCCCAGCTCCCCTGTTTCTGCTTCCTCTTTTCCTCAGGAACGCTCTTTGTGTGTAGCCACACCATTGCGTGCCTTGACATTTGTGGCAAACAAACTGAAATGAAAGTTGTAATAGTAATTACAATTACAATTGCTGCCTTTTTTTTGGGGGGGGGG